>JAZHEH010002963.1:0-189485 GCA_036589455.1 Ateles fusciceps | reverse complement strand
TCTAAGGGATTTTTTTTTTTAAGAGACAGTCTTCCTCTGTCACCCTGGCTGGAGTGCAATGGCGTGATCATACCTTACTACAGCCCTGAACTCCTAGGCTCAAGTTTGCTCCTCCCACCTCAGCCTCCCAAGAAGCTAGCACTACAAGGCATGCACCCAATTTGATTTTGAAATTTTTTGTAGAGACAGGGTCTCACTATGTTTTCCAGGCCGGTCTCAAACTCCAGACCTAAAGTAACCCTCCTACCCCAGCCTCCTCAAGTACTGGGCTTTATACCTAGTATTTTGATTGTTTAAAACATTAATTCCAATGTCCTTGCTATCTTTTAACTTTTTTCTCTTGAAGGCTCTTTATTTTTTAAGCTTATAAAAACATAACTTTGATGTTTAAATTTTTTAATATAAAAAGGTAGCTAAAGACAAAGTACGTATCAGCAAACACTCATTTAATATAGATTATTTTGGAAATTTAAAAATTTTTAACAAGGTGTCCTCCTATCCCACACTAAAGTGTAAATCAAGGCTCTTTCTCAGATTTGTACTTCATAATTAGTAACAATATGAAACCTTTTCAAATCTATGGGGAAAAAAAACCTCCCATGACCAATTTAAATTACCTGGGAAAGGGTAGGAGAGGTGATCAAAAATCACAACCAGTTTTGTAGAGATGGCAGAATGCTTGCAGTCACTCCCAAATATATCCCTATATTACATTAAATGTAAATCACAATGGAAATAAATGCCTACTTACAGAACTATGAAATTCTACTTAAAAAATAACAGGCCGGTTGGGGTTGCCACGCCTAGAATCCCAGCACTTTGGAGGTCGAGGCAGGTGGATCGCCTGAGGATGGGAGTTCAAGACCAGCCTGGCCAACATGATGAAATCCCATCTCTAATAAAAAAAATACCAAAAATTAACCAGGTGTGGTGGTGGGCACCTGTAATCCCAGCTACTTGGGAGGGTGAGGCAGGAGAATCACTTGAAAATGGGAGGTGGAGGTTGCAGTGAGCCAAGATCACACCACTGCACTCCAGCATGGGCAACAAGAGGGAAACTCCTTCTGAAAAAAAATAAAAATAAAACAAGATAAACTGTTGGTTATCATTGGAATAATGTAACTCATAAGGCTAGAAATTATTAAAATACAGTTCAGACTCAAAACACAGTTTACTTTTAAGAAAAAGTTTACTATAGAAATAAATGCTAGATAGGAAAATAGGACTTGTGTAGGATGGCCTTTTAAACCAATTTGAAAAAACACAGACACAGCATAACCTACCCCCAACACACCAGAAATTCTAGTTGAAATAAAAAGGAAGGAACAAAGGCTAAAGTAAAAAACTTGGTCAGGTACGTGGCTGATGCCTATAATCCCAGTACTTTGGGAGGTCGTGGCGGGTGGATCACTTGGAAGTCAGCAGTTCATGACCAGCCTGGCCAATATGGTGAAACCCCGTCTCTACTAAAAATACAAAAATTAGCCAGGCGTGGTGGCTGTGCCTGTTGTCCCAGCAACTTGGGAGAATCACTCAAACCTGGGAGGCTGAGGGTGCAGTGAGCAGAGATTGAGCCACTGCACTCCAGCCTGGGTGACAGAGCAAGACTCTCTCAAACAAAACAAAACAAACAAATAAACAAAAAGTAAAAAAACTTCCAAAATCTCATGTCCCAGTGAATTTAGTGGGGAAAAATTCCAGACACTGAACTTTGTCAGCTTTACACTTCTCCCTTTAGCAATACCACCTCCATTTCTGTTACGATTTTCATTCCGACTACTTCCAATTGTAGCAAATTCATTCCAACTATATCTAGTTGTAGCAAATTCAATCTCCTGTAATCAGCTTGATAAGCATAGATTATACTAGAGTCAACTGAAGGATGTACATTAACCAAAAGCTCTAAATTAACAACCAAGAGTGTAGACCTCAAATTCTGGTTCACAATTCAGCATCTGATCAATATTTGGCACTAGCTGGATAAAGGTCTAATCAGAATTTTTGAGCAGAGGCAGATGTAGTTAAATCATAACCCAATATTTGCAGTCTGTGATCTGGTTCCAAACTTAAAAGGCAGGTATAGACAGCCACATCTAAAAATATTTCAGAATTGGAGGGGAAAACATTAATAACAACATATAAACAAAACCAGGCAAATTAGCTTGGCAAACAAAAATTCTGGCAAAAAAAAAAAAAAAAAGACACTAAATTGATCATATCCATGGATAATTAGCATAAACGGGCATTTTTCCGCTTTTAGTTTAATTACAGGCAGATTTTTTTGACTATATTAAGATTTTTCTATATCTGAGGGAATGTATTCTCTTCCTAGGTCCACAAGGGGGCGTAGTTTTAAGGGCAAGAACTTCCAGCAACCAACCGGGCTCTTAAAGGTCATTGTTTTAATTTTCATGCTTGCGGGAAAATAATCTAAGTCAATCACTCCAGCGGAAGTTTAAAGGAACACCTTTCATAGATCAAAGGGCTTGGAGAAGGAGGGAATTCCTCCAGATTAAAAGTCCCCTTCTTCCACATCCCTTCGGATTCCATATTTGGGTCCCCTTCCATGCTCTTCATGGAAGCTTTCTTTCTCTCATCTTTTTCTCTCTCCTTTTTCTCTTTTCTCTGCCTAAATAAATCACTTCTCTGCAAAAACTCTTTGGGGTCCGATATTTTCTTTCAAGTGCACCGTGCTGTGGTCCCCTCTCCCATTCTTGGGTGAGAGACCAAGAGCCTGGAAAAAATCCTGTTGGGGGAACTGTGCCTCCCCCTGTACCCCAAAACCCAGCAACATATCCATTTTTCCTAATCCTTAGAGCTTAATGAGAAATCAGTATATATGGCCACAGTCTAAATATGCTTAAAACATATTTAGATACAGTATATATGGCCGCAGTCTAAATATGCTTAAAACTGGAAAGTTATGTCAGTTAAAAAAAAAAACAAAAAAACTTATACTGTTACATCATTACTCTATGGTAATTCAACTGATGCTGAGATCCGCCCTCACCAAAAAGCATGGCACTCACTGCCCAGAGGTTGAATACTAACATTGCCCAAAGTGAAGCAGTAACAACAAATTCTCCATGAAACTCTACTTGTTGAATTGTGTAAGAACATTTAATTAATGCTCCAAATTAAAAATGGTAATAATAAAAGCAACTTTTAATATATAAACAGACAAGAAGCTGTGATGTCAGTGGCCACTTGGCATTGCAGATAAGGAAAATAAAGTGTTCTGCATGAGCGAAGCATGGACCGGGGGAGAGGAGAAAGGGAAGCCCAGGAGGCAGATTTCAGACAGATAGTGACACAAAACTGTCAAAAATTGTACTGCTGGATGTTTCGTTTGAGGATGTCTGAGCATAGGCCAAGAGCACATTCAAATCTAGTCTGTTCCAGCTTAATGCACTTCCAGGGCCATGTGCAACCACTGTGGCGGCAGGAGGATGATTCGACAGTAATGCAAGTTCATTAAAATAATCAGAAGGCCCCAATCTTCCCACTTCAACAAACTTCATTTTCTGACTGATGTTGTAGCATAGCAACTGACCCCTTTAAAATAATGGAACTCATCCCCTGGTTCTCCCTGCACCACAATCTTCTGCAAATTTTAAAACTTGACTGGTTTCAATGCATCAGCTACCATAACATGCTCCCACTTATCCGGAGACTCTAAAACAGACACTTTACTAAGGAATTTCTCATACATCTTCCACTTTCTCAGTGTGCTTCCCATATGGATTCTTCTATAACTGTGTCAGTCGGTACACTACCATTTCACATTTGCCTTTGCTTTGACAGTAGCTACTCTAGGTGTTCCCTAAATCAAAACAAATTCTCCAAAGCTCCCTCCTTTCTCAACACTGGTTGCCCATTCAGCATTGACACAGACATCCCTCTCTCCTTCATCAATCACACAGAAGTTATCCCCTTCATCACCTTGCAAAATAACTGTCTCTCCAGTGATAAAGGAGACTGAAAACATGGCATCGAAAATATCACTTCTCTCATTATCAAGATGTGAAATCAGGACATTCTTTTCAATGGCTTTGGCTAAAGCCATTGCCTTGTAATGGCTTTAGGTATAATCTTATACTCTTTTGGTATAATCTTTCTAACACATGATACAGCATCTTCCTCCATGTAGACTTCAGTGCTGATGGCACCCTGTCGCCTCTGATCTTTAACCACTGGGTTGGGTGGAGGAGGGGAGATTTCATCCTCCTTGAGTCTGTACAAGTGCCTTCTTCCTACAGACTGTGAATTTATTTTGCCTCTTCCTCCAACCTCTCAAAGTGTTTCCTGAGGAATGCCATTGGTCCCTCGGGGCTGAGCAGTACACAACTGCACAACAGAATCTTTGAGCAGTGCCTGAGTGCTGTGCTTCTGGAGGTAGAGCTCACATTCTCAAAGGCTGTGCGCCTCCTCTCTGGCAGCAGTGCCACCAGACCCATGGTTCTTTGTCCCTCTCTGGGTGTCTCAGGTCCCCTCTATTCTTTCTTCTGCTCTTCACTTCCTATCCACGTGGCTTTCATGAGCTTCCATCTTCTCTCCTCTGCTCCTCTGTCCACCCCACGCTCTCTCCAGCCTCCCTCAGTGCCTCTCAAAGGCTCTTAACAACAATGGAAACTATGTGCATGACTAAGAGGAATAAATCATTTACAAATGGAGAAACAAAGACCAAAGATGTTACTTTAAATCTTAGGGAAATATCAATAAGAGACTAAACTGTCAATTGAACATTTTTTAATAAAAAACAGATTCTACAATATCTTAGAAAAGAAAATAAGATAAAAATACGGACAACTCTAAATTAAAAATATTTTTAAATAAGAAGAAGAGCTTACAATTCTAAAGATCCTGAGTTCTACTTCAAAACTCACCCTAATTATCTTCAAGAAAGGATATATCTTGTCTGAAAAAAAAGACAAGAAAGATATTTTCTTTTGAATTACCATTCTACCTTCTCAAATAAAATGCTAATTAATTCATTCTTTAAAAGGAAATTTTTTAAAAATATAGAGAGACAGAGTCTCACTATGTTGCTCAAGCTGGTCTCAAACCCCTGGGCTCCAGTGACCTTCCTGTCCCAGCCTCTCAAAGTACTGAGATTACAGGTGTTAAATCACCACGCTCACCCTCATTCTTTCTTTTTCTTTTACTATAGACAGGGTCTCTTGCTCTTCATCCAGGCTGGAGTAGCACAATCATAGCCCACTGCAGCCTCAAACTCCTGGCTAGCCTCATCTTTAATCCAACAGATACTGTATTCTGTGATCTGCACCATTCTAAGTGTTGGGAATACAGCAGTAAATGACATACACAGAACAATGTTATATTCCAGTGAAGGGTGGAGGACAGGGAGAAGAGAAAGACACTTCTGGCAATGGCTTCCTAGGTTGTCTCACATCAACCGTTCTGCTGAAAGCAGCTACAAAACATGGACAAAATATATATATTTAAGAAAGAAGAAAAAACAGGAAAGCATGCTTTGAAGGCATCAGCACACTACCACAGTGGTTAGAAGAGTTACACAAGTTAGGAGAGAGAAGACAAAAGAAGAGACCCAAGTATTTGAGGTAACTTTTTCCATTGAGGCAATTGCCAAATTCGAAAACAACAGCTAGAAGGCTGACAAGCTGAGTATAACATCTGGCAATCTTCACACAAATTGGAACTAGGGACCCATCAAAGAGGAGGGGTTTTGGTAGGTAACCCAGGATTTCAGTTGGACCCTGAAGGGCCACATTCTAAAAACAAGAGTGAACAGGAAATAGACAAGCCCTTATTAGACTTGTGACTTAAAAGCCAGTTTTGAATCACCTCAGTCCTTGACTGGAACAAAGTGACTAGCATCTATTCTGCCAGCCAGCCAAAGGCAAAAGGAAATCCCATCTGCATTAAAATATCACTTTGAGTATCAAATTATTTCTACAAATTTTCAATAAAATGTCTAGTAATCACCCAAAGATGATTTAGTTTAATAATGAACAACTAGGAAAAAAAAAAGAAAAAATTTCCATTTACACTAGTATCAAAAAAGGTCATCCCAACATATGTTTTCAGAAAGGACATCTCACTGAGTTCCTCCTAACTCATTACTTGACTGGCAAAATATGACATGGAGATATTTCCATTTCTGCAGGAATTTTATGCAGAAAATAAACATGAACAGGAAAAAAAAAAGGTCATATACATAGCAACAAGTGTAACAAAACATGTGTAATATCTCTACACTAAAAACTATAAAACCCTGCTGGGATAAATGTTAAAGACCTAATGGAGAGCTAAAGTATGCTCACGGATCTGAAAGTAGAAACTGTTAATACAGTCATTCTTCCTAAATTAGTTTCTAGATTTAACACAATCCCAATGAAGCATTTTTAGTAGCAGTGGATAAGTTGATTCTAAAATATATATGAAAATGCAAAGGACCCATAGTTGCCAAAGCAACCATCAACGAAGAATAAAGGTGGAAGATATGATTTCAGGCAACATGATGTCACTTACTATAAAGTAGCAATAATCAAGATAACATGGTATTGATGTAAGGGTGGACATATAAATCACTGGAACAGAATTGAGAGTCCAAAAATAAATCCACATGTATATGGTCAGTTGCTTTTCATGAAGGTGTTAAGATAATTCAATGGGTGAAAAGACAGTCTTATCATCAAAAGGTACTGGAACAACCGATGATTTATAGAAAAAGAAATGAAACTTGACATTTGCCTCACACCATTATAAAAAACTTAAATCTAGAATATATAGATTTAAGAGAACTATAATAACTTATAGTTTAGAAGAACTATAATAAGATAACCCAACTAAATATGGAAAAGAACAACAAAAAACATCAGGTAAGAACCACTTGCTTGAAATAGTTTTACTTCAAAGCTAAAGTTTATGGCTAATTATAAAAAATGACATTCCTGGCCAGGCATGGTGGCTTACACATGTAATCCCAACACTTTGGGAGGCCAAGGTGGGTGGATCACTTGAGGTCAGGAGTTCAAGACCAGCCTGGCCAACATGGCGAAACCCAGTCTCTACTAAAAATAGAAAAATTAGCTGGGTATAGCGACACATGCCTGTAACCCTAGTTACTAGGAAGGCTCAAACACAAGAATCACTTGGACCTCGGGGGGCAGAGCTTGTAGTGAGCCGAGATCATGCCACTGCACTCCAGCCTGGGCTACCAAGTGAGACTCTGCCTTAAAAACAAACAAAAAGGCTGGGCACAGTGGCTCATGCCTATAATCCCAGTACTTTGGGAGGCCGAGGAGGGCAGATCACCAGGTCAAGAGATAGAGACCATCCTGGCCAACATGGTGAAACCTCGTCTCCACTAAAAATACGAAAATTAGCTGGGCATGGTGGCACGTGCCTGTAGTCTCAGCTACTTGTGAGGCTGAGGTAGAAGAATTGCTTGAACCTGGGAGGCAGAGGTTGCAGAGAGTCGAGATCTCGCCACTGCACTCCAGCCTGGGCAACAAAGTGAGACTCTGTTTCAAAAAAAAAAGACATCCCATTATATTTTGAGTATTAGATTAGGATTGGGAAAAGCTATGATCAGAGTAGTGCATGATTCATTTTCAGGAAAAAAGGTACGTCTATATCTCAATAGTTCACTTATATTAAAATGTATACTTCATCAGTCTAAAAGTAAATTTTTTAAATGGGCAAAAGAGTTGAACGGAAATATAACATATACAAATAACCAGTAAGATACTCAACATCACTATGTAATCAAGGAAATGCAAATTAAAAGCACACTATAATAGACAATACTGCATACCTATTAGAGTGGCATAAATCAAAAAGAATAACAATGTCAAGGAGTGGTAAAGAGGTGAAACAAATGGAACTCTTCATACCAGGCAGACTGGGAGTGTAAAATGGCACCATCTCTTTCGAGAATGTTCGTCGAATTCATGAAAAGTTAACAGTAACTAACAATATGACCGAACAATTCCATTCTTAGGTATTTAACCAAAAGAAATGAAAATATATATGCAAACACTTGTCTGCAAAGGTTCCTACCAGCTTTATTTTTTTATTTTTTTGAGATGGAGTCTTGCTCTGTCACCCAGGATGTAGTGCAGTGGTGCAATCTCGGCTCACTGCAACCTCTACCTCCAGGGTTCAAACAAGTCTTCTGCCTTAGCCTCCTGAGTAGCTGGAACTACAGGCGCCTGCCACCACACCTGGCTAATTTTTATATTTTTAATAGAGATGAGATTTCACCATGTTGGCTAGGCTGGTCTTGAACTCCCGACCTCAAGTGATCTGCCCACTTTGGCCTGGCAAAGTGCTGGGATTACAGGCATAAGCCACCATGCCTGGCCCCTACCAGCTTTATTAATAACAGCTAAACACTGGAAACAACCAATATTCCATCAAAAGGAGAACAGATAAGCGAACTGTGGTATATCTATACAATGCAATACTATGCAGCAATAAAAACTGAATGAATCACTGATACACACAGTATGTAAGGATGGAGCTCAAAAACATTACACTGAACAAAAGAGGCCAGACACCACAGTATGTCTGAGTCTACTTATGTGAAATTCTAGGAAAGGCAGAATATCCTACAGTGTAGAGAACATAACAGTAAGAAAACAAACAACCTGAATTAAAAATAGTCAAACTATTAGTCGTAGTTCGTGCCTGTAGTCCTAACTACTTGGGAGGCTGAGGCAGGAGGATCCCTTAGCCCCAGGAGCTCAAGCCTGGGTAACACAGCAAGACTATCTCAAAAATAAATAAATAAATAAAAGAAAAAAATAAATGGGCAAAAGATACGAACAGAAAACTAACCAAAGAGGTATACAGATGGCAAATAAGCATATGAAAATCATTTGCTGTCTGTGGCTGGGGTAGGGATGGGTACTGAAGGTAAATGGGCACAAGGGAACATTTTAGTAGATGAAAATTCACTATATTTTGCTTACGGCAGAAGTTAAACAGGTTTATACATTAGTCAAAACTCATCAAACTGGCCTTTAAGTTGTGTGCATTTGTTTGTGTATGCATTCTAACTCAATGTACTTAACTATAAAAAAGAATGAAAACAATATTTACTCAAGAAAGAAAATAACAGGCCAAGATAACTTCCCTAGTGAATTCTCATAAATATTTAAGGAAGATATAAGTTTTAAAAAGTCAGTCTTACTCAAACTAAAAAATAAAAGTGAGGAAATACTTCACAGTTCATTTTATAAAGTCAACCTAAGTTTGAGACCTAAACCTGACAAGGACATTACGAAAAAGTAAAATTACAGACCAATCTGTCTCATGAATATAGATGCAGAATTCCTAAACAAAATATTAGCAAACTGAATCTGGCATGAAATAGAGTGAATAAAACATCACAACCAAACGGAAATTATTTCAGGAATGTAACATTTTTTTATTCCAAATTTAAGCAATATAATTTAGCACATTAACAAAAGAATGAAGAAAAATCATGTGATCATCAAAATGGATGCAGGAAAGCATTGGACAAAATTCAACACCAATTTAGGATTTTAAAAATTTAGGCAATTTTGGCCAGGTGCAGTGGCTCACGGCTGTAATCCTGGGCGCAGTGGCTCACGTGAGGCAGGTAGATCACATGAGGCCAGGAGTGGGAGACCAGTCTGGGCAACAGGGCAAACCCTGTCTCTACTAAAAATACAAAAATTAGCCATGCTTGGTGGTGCATGTCTGTAGTCCCAGCTACTCAGGAGGCTGAGGCATGAGAATTGCTTGAACCTAGGAGGTGCAGGCAGGAGTGAGCTGAGGTCGTGCCGCTGCACTCGAGCCTAAACAGCAGAGTGAGACTCTATCAAATAAATAAATAAATAAATAAAATTTAGGCAATTTCAATCAAAATCTCAGAAAGCTGTTTTGCAAATACTGACAAAGTGATTCCAAAATTTACAGTCATGTGCTATGTAACAATGTTTGGGTCAGCAAGAGACTACACACATACGAAGATAGTCCCGTAAGATTACAAAGATGCTGAAAAATTTCTACCCCCTAGGGATGTCATAGCTGACACAAGGTCGAGTGTGAAGCATTACTCATATGTTTGTGGGGGTGCTGGTATAAATAAACCTACTGTGCTGCCAGCTGTATAAAAGTCTAGCATACACAATTACGTACAGTACATAATACTTGATAATAACTATGTTACTGACTTATGATTTTATTATACTACATATTGTTATTTTAGAGTACTCCCACTTACATATATATAAAAAAGTTAACTGTTCAATAGCCTCAGGCAGGTCTTTCAGGAGGTATTCCAGGAGAAGGCGATAACAGCTATGTTAGGAGATGACAGCTCCATGTGTGTTACTGTCCCTGAAGTGGGACAAGATGTGGAGGTGGAAGACAGTAGTATTGATAATCCTGACTCTGTGTAGGCCTAGGCTAATGTGTTTGCTTCTGTCTCAGTTTTTAACAAAAGTTAAAAAACTTAAAAATATTTTTTAAACAGAAAAAAGCTTATAGGCTGGGTGTGGTGGCTCACACCTGTAATTCCAGCACTTTGGGAGGCCAAGGCAGGTGGATCACTTGAGAACAGGAGTTCAAGACCAGCCTGGCCAACATGGTGAAACCCCAACACTAATAAAAATATAAAAAATTAGCTGGGCGTGATGGCACACTCCTACAATCCCAGCTACTTGGGAGGCAAAGGCAGGCCAATTGCTTGAACCCAGGAGGTGGAGGTTGCAGTGAGCCAAGGTGCCACTGCACTCCACCCTGGGCAATAAAGTGAGATTCCATCTCAAAAAAATTAAAAAAAAAAGAAAGAAAGAAAAGAAAAGAGCATATAGAATAAGGATACAAAGTAAAAAAGCCAGATGTGGTGAGACACACCTGCAATCCTAGCACTTTGGGAGGCTGAGGCAGGAGGATCGCTTAAGCCCAGGAGTGTGAACCAGCCTGGCCAATGTAGGAAAAACTTGTCTCTACAAAAATACAAAAATTAGCTGGGTGTGGTAGTGTGCAACTGTGGTCCCAGATACTCAAGAGGCTGAGGTAGGAGGATCACTGGAGCTGGAGAGATCAAGGTGGCAGTGACCCATGATCATGCCACTGTACTCCAGCCTGAGTGACAAAGTAAGACACTGTCTCAAAAAAAAAAAAGAAAAGAAAAACTTTGTACAGCTATACATGTTTGTGATTAAGCTAAGTGTTATTACAAGGGTAAAAAAGTTTCAAAAAATTATAGCGTTTATAAAGTGAAAAGTTACAATAAGCCAAGGTTAATTATTGAAGAAAAATAGTTTTTTAAAATAAATTTCATGTGTATCCTAAGTATTTATAAAGTCTACAGTAGTGTACAGTAATGAACTGAGCCCTCACATTTACCTACCACTGACTCACTGACTCACCCAAAGCAACTCCCAGCCCTGCAAGTGCCATTCACGGTAAGTGCCCTATGTAAATGGGTACTGTTTATCTTTTATATCAGATATACCTTTTAGTGCCAGAAAGTAAGAAAATGCTCAA
Source organism: Ateles fusciceps (assembly GCA_036589455.1). NCBI lineage: Eukaryota > Metazoa > Chordata > Mammalia > Primates > Atelidae > Ateles > Ateles fusciceps. Next base: position 177,974 of record JAZHEH010002963.1, on the reverse strand, counting down.
CACACACACACACAAACACACACACTCTCTCTCTCTCTGTCTCAGGGTAAAAGGGACACAAAAGCCACCTGAAAGAGCTCCCACAGCTAAAGCCATAACAATTTGAGAACAACAAAAAAAGACAAATTACAGAATATGTCAAATTATAAGCCAAAGTACAAAATACTGGCCAAAGTACAAAATAAATATTCATGAGTCTACACTGATATAGGTAAGTGCCTGAATAAATTAATATGTGGAAGAGAAAAGTTTCTTGTGTACAAGATTTCCAAATAATTTATGTAGATAATATCCCCCCCTTCAAGGAGGTAGAACATTACTTCCTATCATTTAAATAGGGGCTACATACAGGGACTTCCTTCCAGAGAGCACAGTCTGGAAATGGGAGGTGAGGGGAGGAGTAACTTATAGTGGAGAAACCAGATGAAAACAACCTCAGCTAGATTATTACCAAGGTTAACATAAACAGTGATGTCAGGTTGATCATATGAACACTTAATATGATGTAATGAAAATGGCCCTTTATCTTTGTGGTCTTCCTGTCCCAAACCCATAATCCATGTAATTATGAGAAAAACATCAGATAAACTCCATTTAGGGGACATTTCTATAAAATACTTGACCAGTACTCCTCAAATCGAAATGTCATCAAAAACAACGTCTGAAAAACTGTTACAGCCAGGAGGAGCCTAAGGAGACATGACAGCTAAGTGTAATGTGAGATCCAGGATTGGCTCCTCAAATAGAAAAGGACACTAGGTAAAAACCAAGGAAATCTTAATACACTATAGACTTTAGTTAATAACAATGTATTGATATTGACTCAATTGTAACAAATGTACTATAGTCAAATTTATATATATAAGATGTTAATAATGAAGAACTAGGTGTGGGCGTGTATGAGAATACTGTACTCTCTTAATTTGTCTGTAAATCTGGAACTGTTCTAAAAAATAAGGCCAATTAAGAAAAAATTAGGATTCTGCTACTACCCATAAGTATAGGACTTCCCTACCTAGAAAACTGAATAAAATATGACAGTGAAAAAAGGCAGTATAGGACTCTGATTCCTAAGAGAAGTAGCAAAATAAATGAGGTAAGCTCTACAATCACAATGCTTTTCTTCCTAGAAGCAGTTTCTAGTCAAGGCACAGGAAGGACAAAAGAGCAGAGCCTTGAGGCTGAGCTGAGCTGAGAAAATAGATACAGGAGACCCAAGAAGCTGAGTCAGCTGAAATTTGTGGGGCACAGTAAGATAGAAGAGGGAGTCATGAAGAACTCTAGAAATTAAGAGTAGATACTCCCTTCCTTGAGCTTTTGTCTGAATATAATTTGAGCGTGCATAACGTAAAACTACACAAAGAAAGACAGGCAAAGAACAAAAGCCAGGGGAGCTATATGGCTGACAGATATTCAAGTTCCTTCCAGCCAGAATTGAATACTTGAGGCACTGAGATACCAGAAGCCTCAGCAGAAAGGCTTTACAACATTTAGGGCAAAGGCTATTCTAGATGCGCCCTAACAAAATTTAAAAAGAAGCCTCATAAATATGAAGATGATCCACAATAACTTAAATGCCTGCTTAAAAAAACTTAAATAATATTTTTCAAGAAAAACAATAAAGTTCAAACACTCAAAAACATAATATTTATAATGCCTGGCATTTGATTAAAAAACTAGGTGATGTGAAGAAGCAGCAAAATGTGAACATTAAAAGGAGGACAATCAGTCAATATTAACAAATTCAGAAACGACAGAAAAGATGGAATTAGCAGACAAAGCATTTTAGGGCTGAGTGTGATGGCTCACACCTGTAATCCCAGCAATTTGGGAGGCTGAGGCAGGAGGATTCCCTGAGGCCAGAAGTTCAAGACCAGCCTGAGCAATAATGTGAGAACCCATCTCTACCCAAAAAAAAAAAAAAAAAAAAAAAATTTAATTAGCTGAGCGTGGTGGTGAGTGCCTGTAGTCCCAGCTACTCGGGAGGCTGAGGCCAGATGATCACTTGAGCCCAGAGGTTCAAGGTTACATAAGCTATGATCATATCACTGCACTCCAGCCTGGGCAACAGAGAGGGATCCAAAAAAAAAAAAAGTACAATGGTAGACTTACACTACATTACTGTAAACAGTCTACTCCAATTAAAAGGAGATTATGAGACTAGATAAGAAAAGCAAGACACAACTATTTTTGGTCTATAAGAAATTAATGTTAAAGCCATTTTAAATATAAAGACAAAGTTTAAAAGTAAAAGGATATAAAAAGAATACCATAAACACTAATCACAAGAAAGCTGGAGTGGTGATATTAACCAAAGTAAATTTTGCAAGTGACATTACCTGGGATATTACCTAGGAACTAGCAATATTTCATAATAAAAATGACTCAATTCACTATGAAGAAATAACAATCCCAAATATGTATGTACCAAATAACAGAGCTTCAAAATACATGAAGCACAAACTGATAGAACTAAAAGGAGAAACAAATTTATAATGATACTTGGAGACTTCAATACTCTATCAGTAATAGGATACGTAGATAAAAATTCAGCTAAGGACATAAGACTTGAGCAACGCTATCAACCAACTTTTTCATCTGTAGAACACTCCACACAGGACAACAGAATACATACTCTTTTTAAGTACATGTGGAACATTCACTAACATAGACCATATTCTGGGCCATCACAAGTTTCAATAAATTTAAACAAACAGAAATAATATGAAACATGCTCTATAAATACAATGGAATTAAACTAGAAATCAGTAATGGAGAAATGTCTGGAAAATTCCCAAATAGTTGGAAATTATACCTCTAGACAACCCATGGGTAAAGAAGAAATCAAAAGGAAAATTAGAAAATACATTTATTTGAGTGAAAATACAATATATTAAAATTTGTAGGCTGCAGCTAAGCAGTGCTTAGAAGAAAATGTTTAGCTTTTAAATGCTTATAGTAGAAAAGGACAAAGTTTTCATATTAATGATCTAGAATTCCATCCTAAACAGCAGCATAAATTAAACCCAAAGTAAGCAAAAGGAAGAGAAAAAGTGACAGAACCTTGCTCTCTGCTCCTTCCATTCTCGTGCAGCACCAGCCATGTCCCTGAGACACTATGGTGAAAGTGAAGCCCAGAGTAAATGGATTTGGCTGTACTGGGTGCCTGGTAATCAGGACTGCTTTTAACTCTAGCAAAGTAGATGCTGTTACCATCAATGACCGCTTCACTGACCTCAACTACATGGTCTACATGTTTCAGCAGGATTCCACCCATGGCAAGTTCCATGGCATCGTCAAGGCTGAAAATGGGAAGCTTGTCGTCAATGGAAATCCCATCACCATCTTCCAGGAGCAAGATTCCACCAAAATCAAACAGGATGATGCTGGTGCTGATTATGTTATGGAGTCCACTGGCATCTTCACTACCAGGGAGAAGGCTGGGGTTCACTTAGAGGGCAGAGCCAAAAGGGTTATCATCTTTGTCCTTTCGGCCAATGTTCCCATGTTTGTGATGGGCATGAACCATGAGAAGTATAGAAACCTCAAGATCATCAGCAATTTCTCTTGTACCACCAACTGCTAAGCCCCCAGGCCAAGATCATTCATAACAACTCTGGCATCATGGAAGGCATCAGGATCATAGTCCATGCCATCACTGCCACCCAGAAGACTGTGGATGGCCCCTCTGGGAAACTGTGGTGTGATGGCCATGGGGCTCCCCAGAACTTCATCCCTGCATCTACCTACTGGTACTGCCAAGACTATGGGCAAGGCCATCCCCCAAGCCAAACAGGAAGCTCACTGGTGTGGCCTTCTATGTCCCTACTGCCAACCTGTTAGTCATGGACCTGACCTGCTCTCTGGAGAAACCAGCCAAATGTGATGACATCAAGAAGATGGTATAGCAGCATCAGAGGGGGCCCTCAAGGGCATCCAGGGCTATAATGAGCACCAGATTGTCTCCTCCAACTTTAACAGTGACACCCAGTTTCCACCTTCAATGCTGGGGCTGGCACTGCCCACAATGACCACTTTGTCAAGTTCATTTCCCAGCATGACAATGAATTTGGCTACAGCAACAGGGTGGTGGACTTCATGGTCCACATGGCCTCCAAAGGGTAAGAGCCCCCAGACCACCAGCCCCAGCAAGAGCATGGGAGGAAAGAGAAGCGTTCAATTGCTGGGGGAGTCCCTGCCACACTCAGTCCCCCACCACACTGACAATCTCCCCCTCCTCACAATTTGTACACCAACCCACTGAAGAGGGAGGGGCTTCAGGGACCCTAACAATCAAATGAATATTTAATGCACTAAGTTTGCTATAGTTTTTATTTTTCTATAAAAGAGGATAAATATAGTGACCTCAGAGTATGATTGAGCCTATTTGAACAGATAAAATTATACTTGCTGCCGAAGCAAGCACAGAATTAAAAAACATTAAGTAATCTGTAATTCTTTCTTTAAAAATGGAAAGCCAGATTTAAATAACTTTTTTAAATTATAAAAACAGTATGTCTGTAGTTAAACTTCAATATAGAATTGGATAAAGTAAAAATTTTAAGTTCTCACCCTGATTCTTTGTTTACTTCAATTCCATGATATAGAAATAACCACTGTTAGCAGTTTATTGGATGTCTGCCAGGCCTTTTTTCCATGGCAGTCTTTTCTATCACACTGTTGAATATTGATATATAATCCACTTAATCCTCAGTACTTCATTAATTTCTTTATGAATCCCAATCTCAGCACCATAATACCTGGCAAATAATAAGCGTTTTTTTTTTTTTAACAACTATTTCTTACTTTATCTGACTATGCCTAGTGGTAAAGATATGTGATCATACAGCATGTCATGATTTATATGTGTGGCAGTCATGAGAATATACCCTTCTAATCTTTGACTGCATAATAACCAAGAGCTACAGCACTCTGAAGTTTATTCCACCTGGGTCGTACCACCTTCTCATAAGCTATTTCCTGACAGGGACTGAACCCAGCAAGAATAAGGCAGGCCTAGCCCTAGAAAACAGGGGCTTCTCTGATGGGTGCCTTTGGCATGGGAACTTTCCAATAATGGTCTTGCCCAACTTTTCTTAGACCTCCACTGCAGTCTAAGATGTTTCTACCCAACCTAACCTCCTTCTCTTTCTCCTTCACTCAGAGTCAAATCATCGTTGCAGTCTAGCAGCTCTGTTTTCTCTGGCTTTTTCCCTATGTTCTCTCACATGCATTTAGCCTCATACATTTCCTGAAAGTCTAATCCCATCTTTGTGTCTACTCAGAAGACTTGAACACAGCATGTCAGCCATTTCCATTTTAGTAAAATTAAAAGCATCTAAGGCTTAAACAATTACCCTGACCTTAAAACAGAAACTTAGAAAACATTCCTACTTAATTAGGACACATGCCTCAGGTTAACAAATAATGCTGTAGATGGTATGGTGTATTAAAAATCTTTGCCAAATATTTTATTTTCTAACATGCCAAAAACTATTTTCTCCTTTTGATTAAGTTTAATTTCAACTGATAATGCTGCTTCTGGCTCTATCAAGATGCCCTAATTTCTGCCTTGCTCCTGCTTTAGTACACTGCTATTCAATACTTCCTAATGTTAGTTGAACTAGATTCACTACTCCAGGCAGAATAATGGCCTGGATTATGCAGAGAAGCTCTAGAGAAGGAAATTTTAGTAGGACTAATTTTTAAAGTATTCTTTCTTCAAGAATTTTTTTTTTTTTGCTTTAGTTCCACATAACTAAGTAAAGGTTAAATCCAGAGTAGTGAATCTAAATTTTTGGAGTAGTCACTACTAACCATTTCACTTCTTAGCAAATACTTTAGAGAACACAACTTTGTAAAAGCAAAGTTAACCTCTTGAGAATTTTTGGACATCCCTTGGCTATAGCTTTCACAGGACTGGCCTTTCCGAAGTTTAGTACAGTGGATATCCTATTAACCAATACAATTTGGACTAACAGTTGCTTAGTTAATCAAAGAAATGAGGAATTAAAAAAACTATTTCTGTATCCTAAAATCATTTTATTCTAACTTAAGAAGAAATATGCATTTAATTCACAAATCTTTTATCATAAGACCCATCTTTTTTTTTTAACATGGGGTCACTGATATGAGCCTCATTCTCACAAAAGCAATACACATACACACTATGATATCTAGTTTGATTTTAATTTTGAGACACGGTCTTGTTCTGTTGCCAAGGCTAGAATACAATGGCACAATCATGGCTCATTGCAACCTCAAACTGCTAGGCTCAAATGATCCTCCCACCTCAGCCTTCCAATTAGCTGAGACTACGGGTGCACACCACCATGCCTAGCTAAACTTTTTTGTAGAGACAGGGTCTCACTTTGCTGCTTAGGCTGGTTTCAAACTCCCTGGTTCAAGGGATCCTCTGGTCTCAGCTTCCTAGAGTGCTGCGATAACAGGTGTGAGCCACTGCACTTGGCCCAACAGCAATTTTTAAAGTGCCTTTCCCTTATTAAATCCTTTGGAAGCACTCACCTGAGTTTTCACTGAAACAATAACGTTTCTCTTTCATACTTAACATGTCATTGACTTATATTCATTGTCATCAAAATAATAGATTCAAATGGCATAAGCAGGCTTGAGAACAACAAACCCAAGTGACTCTTGAACGACATTTTAGACTTGCAGGTCCCTGTGGTATATTTGTCTCCGCTTTTTTGTTGTCTCATACAAAAACAGTCCACTTAACCACATTTAGGCCACAGTTTGCTGACCCCTGATATGAGACAAGCTAGAATAGGCAACATATGTGCCTGTCTTACAGATATCTATACTTACAGCAACTAACATTTACTTTTGAAAGCTTACAATGTGCCAGATACTATGCTAAGTGCTTCATGTGCATTATCTGATTCAATCTTCACAGCCATCCCATGGTATAAATTCTACTACTATTCCTTTTACAGATAAAGAAATTGAAACTTGGAGAGATTAAGTAACTTCCCAACAATTAATAAGTGGTGGAATTTTAAAAATAAGTGGTGGGATCATAACCTAAATGCAAAAAGACCAACTTCTGAATTACTAAACCATACCACTTCTGAAAAAGCTTTTAGCTTTTCAAGGACATACAGAGCAATGATCTTAGAACACAGTGCTAATTTACAAAATATTCATAGAGAAATTAAAGGAAGATTTGACATCTTAACCCAATGAGTGAATGTCTAATGGTATATAATCAGGCACTGATAAGAAAGGTATTCTGGAAGAGACACCAGATTTTCAGTGTCACAAAGCTAAAGTTAGGAATGATGGGGCCGGGCGCGGTGGCTCACGCCGATAATCCCAGCACTCTGGGAGGCCGAGGTGAGCAGATTACTTGAGGTCAGGAGCTCGAGACCAGTCTGGCCAACAAGGTGAAACCCCATCTCTACTAAAAAAATACAAAAATTAGCCAAGCATAGTGGTGGGTGCCTGTACTCCCAGCTACTTGGGAGAATGAGACATGAGAATTGCTTGAACCCAGGGGGCGGAGGTTGCAGTGAGCCAAGATTGCGACACTGCACTCCAGCCTGGGCAAAGGAGCAAGACTTTGTCTCAAAAAAAAAAAAAAAGGCTGGGCGCGGTGGCTCACACCTGTAATCCTAGCACTTTGGGAGGTGAGGTGGGTGGATCACCTGAGGTCAGGAGTTCGAGACCAGCCTGGCCATCATGCTGAAACCCCATCTTTAAAAAAAAAAAAAAAAAGAAAGAAAGAAAAAAAAAAGGACTGCTCTGCTTTTTCAATAAGGATAATTTTAATTATGGAACACAGAAGTGCAACAAATTATCTTAAAAATGTAACATTCAGTTTCTTTCATAAAACATTAAAATAATAAATTACACTAAAAAATAGGAAATCAGCAATGGAGTGGGTCAGGCAGATACTAAGAGGCAGACTGAAGGTGACAGGAGGAAATACAAGCAGAAAGAAATGTACAATATCCAGATGGTATTCATATGGTAATTGAGCATTTTGGGCAGGAAGACAATGTTACAGAGGTCCACGACAAGTGGTATTGTGCAATAGTATCCCAGGATACAAAATTCAGAAAAGTAGTAACATAACTAACTAATGGAATCCATGAAGGCTAATCAGGTAGTAAGCCCACTGAGTGCTCGGTAATAACTATAATTTAATTCTCACAATCACCTTATGAGACCGAGACTGTTATAATCCCCATCTCTGATAAGGATGCTAAAACACAGAATGAATCATTAAATGACCAAATTCACACAGCTAATAATAGTGGACATGGAATTAAAACCCATACAGATTGTCCCCCACAGTCCACATACTCTTAACCACTCTGTTACAAACGATTTCTTTGGCTTAGTTGTGCCACCACAAGCAAGTGACTGGCATCAGACTGTCTTTCAGCATAGAAAGTGTTCCAGGCACTGGGCCAAGGATCATGGTAAAGAATGGACAGAACAACTGGAGAGATGACCTTGGAAGAACAGTGTTAACAGGGGATGTTGCTGAGGAAGTAACTTGAGCATGAGAGAAAGATTAGCTTAATAGAAGACTATACCAATTTGGGCACATTAAACTAGCAAACTAAAGTTTTAAAAATGTTGATAGCTAAACTGAATACAATTCCAGTCACAAATCTTGGTCCTTTGTAAGTACTTGTATTGAACTTTTAATATATGAGTATGTGGCCAGGCATGGTGGCTCACGCCTGTAATCCCAGCACTTTGGGAGGCCGAGGTGGGCTCACCGCTTGAGCTCAGGAGTTCGAGACCAGCCTGGGCAACACGGTGAAACCCCATCTCTACTAAAATAAAAAAAATTAGCTGCGTGTAGCAGTGTGCGCCTGTAGTCCCAGCTATTCGGTAGGCTGAGGCAGGAGAACTGCAAGAACCCGGGAGGCAGAGGTCTCAAAAAAAAAAAAAAAATATATATATATATATATATGAGTATATATAATTACAAAATTAAAGCAGCCATATTACAAAAGGATTTTTAGCCATACCACTAGAAGAATGCTGACAATGATCATCTAGAACAAGAAGTAATTGAGAAAGTCCCAATGTTGGGCTTTAGATGAATGTGTGACATAACATTCCTTAAACTACATAGTAAAATTAGTATGTACTATAAACAGAGAGATGTTTGAGTCTGGACTAGCAAGGTAATCTTGTAATTTAGAATTTGCTATTCTAACTTACCTAAGGGAAAGAAAGTAGGAAAACTTACTGCCTTTCTAGTTAATATGAATTTCTTTTTTATTGTTAGGTGAACAAGATAAACCAGAAATGTGAGCAAGAGCTGACCTAGAATACAAACCTAATATTCTAGATCCAGCTCCTAAAACACAGTCCTGTTAGTTCAGTGTCAGGCAGCACACAGGGAAAGGCCAAATACAGGCACTATTTGAGGCATATTGCAAATGGTCACAGGGTCCTGCCTTCCCTGTATGACAGTAACAGCTTTACGGCTCTATAACTTTGGTAGGATGCCCATATGGTCTCATGAAAAACCTGGACACAAAATAAAATTAATTTTTAAAATAAAATTGTGTTGGTCAAAAAAAAAAAAAGACAGAGACATACACCCACACCCACACCATGATTTAGGAAATATACCCATAGTATGGAAAATATAATGATCAATCGACGTTATATTCTGAATTTTGCAATATTTAATGCAGATTTCATTAAGAATTAGGAAAATGTATGTATGTATATTTATAAAGTACATATTCCCAGAGAAAAAAGTTCATATTCTGAATAGTAAATAGTCTAGTTCAGACTAGCAATCCTTGGGTTGTATTGCTGGCAAAACCAGCATGATTTCTAAGAATACAAATATTACCACTATTTGGCTTGACAGATTACTGTAACCTAAACCCACTGCTAATTTCATTAAGAGCTGTGCACCCCTGAACCTAGAAGATTACTTCTTGCCACCGCAAATACTCTGGTTCTCATCAACATTCTATTTAAAACACAAAGACAGGAAGAACTATCTGGGTTCCTTAGTTTTCTGGTTCAGATTCTAGTCCACAGTAAGGCCCAGCTGTATTTTTTTCCCTTGAGTTCCAAAAGATAATATGTATTTCTTAATAAATTCTTTTCTGCTTTTAAGCAGATTTTGGTTATTTGCAATCAAAGAGCCTGACTAAAACAGGCAGCAGGCTTTAATTTGAAATCTAAAAGCCTGGAATGTCTAAGCAACCCAATTCTGAAGCAGAACAATGGTTTTTAAAAAGTACACTGAAATATTAAACCTCCTAATCAATGCTATTCATGAGTATCATCTATTTTGAATCACAGAATCTGGGCCAAAATGCATTCAGAGAAAATACATGTCATTCATGTAGAAATAATACTTCTCAATACTATAATGCCTATAAAATTAAAAATTACATTTAACTACATTTTCTGTGACAGTGGCTTCCAAATCTATTTTAGGCAGCAGAACATTTTCTTCTAATAAAATCTTAGGTTCATGACAAATGCAGAGCATAGATGAGATCTGCTCTGGCAGAAACATATATATGCACATGTCTGGGTGGGCCCAGGTGTGCATGTGTGAAAACGTTGCAGAAAACCTTGCCTGATGGCCAACCTCTTCCCCCTGTTAGAGACTGCCCCTGAGGAATCACAGTGGAACCCCTTTGGCCTTAATGGAACCCCTGTGGCCTGTGTGAATCAGAGCTTGAAAACCACTGTGCTGGAAAGAGATAGCTGCCCTTCTACACTCTACAGCTACAACCAAGACACTAAATCAGTCGTGTCTATTTACCTGTGAGCTTTAAAACGTTTTCCATCAACAAAAAAATCAATATCTGGGCAACAAGGTTTCACATAAAGCTTCAATAAATCTTCTCCTAATTCAGATGCAGGCTCCAAGTCATAATCATCTTTAAAAAAGAAAAACAAGACTAAAACATAGTTTAATATTACAAACATCCAAAAATTGTCTTCTACTATTAGCAAGAGGTTTCCCACATAATTCTCTCAATTAGTTGGAATATTTAAGTGGTAAATTAAAAATAAAACGAAACATTTAAATCATCTACACTTTCTCCTTTGAAATACACATAGTTCTACTTACATGTAAATATGGATATAGTCATGCATTGCTTAGTAACAGTCATGCATCCCTTAATGACAATTCTGAGAAACATGTTATTAGCTAATTTCATTGTTGTGTGAACATCACAGAGTGTACTTACACAAACCTAGTTGGTATAGCCTATTACACACATAGGCTATATGGTGTAGCCTATTGCTCCTAGGCTATAAACCTGTACCGCATGTTACTGCAATGAATAGTGTTGACAACTGTAACACAATGTTAAGTAGTTGTGTATGTAAACATAAATGAACACAGAAAAGGTACAGTAAAAATCTGGTATCATAATCTTATGAAACCTCTGTCATATATGTGGTTGAATATGAAGCTCAAAAAAAATCACAAAATTCCATTTATATAAGTGGTAGCAAGATGATACATCAGTAAAAACGACTGAGAAATGACCAAAAAGGAAAATCAAGAAAGCATGGTGTCACAGAAAGCAGAAGTTTCAAGGAGGGCAGTATTAATATGAAAGGCTGCAAAGAGGTTAATAAGATGTAGACAAAAAATGTCTGTTAAGCTGGCAACTAGGAGGTTACTGATGAACGTGGGGATTTCACATGGAGTGATGGAGTGAATAGTCAAAAGGCAGAGTGTTGAGGGGTAGATAAGCTCTTTTCACTTAAACTCACAACTTGTTTGGCCCCTTTAAAGGGTTGCCATAGAGTCATGGCAGAGCTCTAGACAAGAGTAGGAAAGCTGGATTTCAAATATCAGTTCTTTAATTGTTCTGTGTGATCTTGGGAAAAGTCTCTTATGCTCCCTGAGTCTTAGGGTCCTATCTGGGTCTTACTGATAAAATCAGTCTGTAACACTTCTTAGGGTTTTATGAGACTAAATTAAATAAAGCATACAAATGGATCTACCTCAAAACCTAGAATTTCTATTCATTCACTCATAATTAGATATAGCAACTGTAATATAACAGGAAACTAACCAGGATAGATCAGGTGAGCAATTATTGCTTTACACACCTGTAATAAGATCTTTTAACCTAACAAATATTTTCAAACACAGTCAATTCTGCTGTAACACTTGTTTTGAAAAAAATGAGTTTGATCCAATACAATTCATGTATTAGGGAATAATTTGAGCATAAGATGAACTTTCCGTTTGCTTAGGTGCAAAATTCACGAGAAACACTAGGCTAATGAAGAAAGCTGCACTCGGCTGAACTGAGCCATGTATACACACACATGCACACCTAAATATCTACCAGATACCTCAGTTTGCTGCATGTGTTATGAGCCACACCCATCTATATCTGGTTTTATAAATTCCCATCTGACTTCAGACAACTATTAAGAGACACTTTTCTTTGAATATTTTTTATGTTTCAGCATGGTCTGACCTTTCTGAGCAGAGCACCAGTAAACTTGGTTAAAGGATGGTTAAACAGCAAACATGCCTTGGAAACTAGAGATATCTATTACTCCAGAAAAATTTAGAAACCTTCCTCCCCTAGAGGCCATTTCCTTATATTCCAGGGTAGGGAAACTACCTTCTCCTCCCCTCCCAAAGATTTACCTTCCAAAGTAAAGGTCTGTCTGTCTCTGGAGAAGAGAATGGGAAGATCTGCCAGCAACCTGTGAAAGCTTAAAGGGTCCTAATTTTGGTGTTCCTCTTCTGTGGTGCAATCCCACTGCATGAGCTGAGTAACATCTGGCCCTCACTGCATTGCCTCACAGAGTTTAGGGGCTGAGACTGGCACTAAGATGCTCTGCGAGTGATAAATGGTCTGTTCTCTGATCCAGGGACCTCAGATTTCCTGTCAGAACCTTTCTCTACACATACATCCATTCTTAGTATTCTCTTCCCATCAATTCACAATAACTCACAAGCTGCAATCCTTCGGAAATCCACTTCTACAAGCAAACTTCAGGTCTTTTTCATGATAAAATGCTATATGTATTATAGTATTTATGTCTTTCTTAACCACTTAACATGCATAAAACTAGGCTACCATTTTTATTAGGGTATTATTTTTATTAATATGTCATGGTAAAGTTTTGTGTAACAGCAATTTCTGTGTGGTACACTGTTTTTAAGGAATGCATATATTGTCTTGTAACAGAACTGACTCTGCTCAGGCTTCTTTACTGGTGTATATTATACTAAGGACAATAACACAGAGGCGTAGTGGCTAAAAGGAGAATTGTGAGTTATGTATGGATTTATTCATAATAACCGTATCTGCAATGACTTGGGAAAACCTGGAGTTAACAATACTGTTTTCAGTTCTCCATGCTTACGTAAAAAAAAAAAAACAACAGTAAAGCATGTTTTTGAAGTATGCTTTTCTCTAACTGTATCAGAATATGGTTATTTTCATAAAAAATACCTCACCATTGGAAATTAAATCATCTCTGTCACTGATATCCTCTGGAATTTCATGCTTCTGAAGAGAACAATCCGATAAGTTCTTAGACTTTGGAAAATTGATGTCAAGTTGCTTTTGTGATATCCCAATCTCCACTATCTTTTTCCTAAGAATTTCCTCTTCATAGTTTTTTACGTTTCTGTTTGATGAATATATAACCCTAAAAGACAAAATATAAAATACTAATTAAATAATATTGATGATTCTTTTTTTAACTTGGGTTTTAATTACATACATAAATAGCAACATGAGAACAAGGAGTTCTAAGGCTTGTACATTATCTCTAGGTGAAAGGGTTTCAGATTAGTTTGCTTGTAGGATGGTAGCACCCAAGATAACAGAGTTCCGGTCTAGTTTTTCCTGAAGAAGAAAGCCAATTTAATACATTCAATACTGACTTCTCTGCCATTTTTCTGTAGAAATACTGATTTATTCTATGGCATTTCCAATGTTTACGTATAACTGATTAAGATGGGCAGAGCCTGGAATTTTCTACTTAGTTCCACGTGAATTCTTCACATTTCCTGCCTTTGTAAGTTCTCCTTCCACAAATCTTCTATGAGGATATATCCTCATAAACCCGTCATATAATCTCTCCCCCACGGATGTGGGCAAACACGATGGCTTGCTGTGGACCATTGAGTGTAATACAGGGAGACAGCTAATCCCATTAAACCAGGCAGATATACTAGCTTCTCTATTTCTGAACCTCTAGCCAAAAGGAGTTCAATAAGGCCAGCAAAACCAATAACACCAAGTCTCGGAAAAAATCCAGGAGGTGCATTTTGGAGATAGTCATAGCTGTCTAACCTACACTGAACCAAACTTTGCATCTTGGGCTTAGTTTGGGAGTACGTTTCCGAACACCAGCTTGTGTATGGCTCACAGTAGTGTTGGAGCTGTGAGATGCTTTCTTCAAGCAGGCTCCTTGATTCCTCCACATACTTTGATTGACCCTCAGGAACTGAGTAGAGTGAAAGCTCATCAAACTTCATGGAATTTTTTGGAGGTGAGTCCTTTTTTGGTGCAGCATAGACTTTGAAGGTGAGCAAGCTCAGGCTGGCTGGCCCCACGGACCTCTGAATTACATTGAACATGTCGCTGGCAGTGGTGGCTCTGGCCATATTGGTGATTCTTAAAAAGAAAGAATGCTAGTATCCTTAGTGTGCCACTTTCATATATAATATTAAACCTTCTTAATTTGGACTAACTGTAGAAAGGTAAATCTAAAACAGCAGAAGCAGGCTGAGCATGGTGGTTCACACCTGTAATCCCAGCACTCTGGAGGCCGAGGCGGGCAGATCGCTTGAGGTCAGGAGTTCAACACAACCCTGGCCAACATGGTGAAACCCCATATCTACTAAAAAAAAAACACAAAAATTAGCTGAGTATGGTTGCAGGTACCTGTAAGTTACTTGGGAGACTGAGACATGAGAATCTCTTGAACCCAGGAGGCAGAGGTTGCAGTGAGTTGAGATCTTGCCACTGTACTCCATCCTAGGCAACAGAGCAAGACTCCATCTCAAATAATAATAATAAAATAAAACAGCAGAAGCCAGGTACAATGGCTCATGCCTGTAATCCTAACACTTTGGGAGGCCAAGGTAGGAGGATTGCTTGAGCTCAGGAGTTCAGACCAGCCTGAGCAACATGGTGAGACCTCCTCTCTACAAAAATATTTAAAAACTTAGCAGGGCATGGTGGCATGCGTCTGTAGTCCCAACTACTTGGGTGGTTGAGGTGGGAGGATCATTTAAGCTCTGCAGGTCAAGCTGCAGTGAGCTGTGACCATGCCGCTGCACTCTGGTCTGGGCAACAGAGTGAAACCCTGTCTCAAAAATAAATAAAAATAAAAAATAAACAGCAGAAAGTTTGAAAAGTAGTCTATAAAAATGTTAAATGTTAAAAAGCAATATATAATGCCAGAAATGGGAAATGCCCAAAACATGGCTGCCACCGGCTGCCCACAGTGAGTGCCACCTCACCCCTGGGCCCTTCGATGCCTCTGTTTCCCCCTTGGAGGACTACGTGGGAGGTGGAGCTTCCCAGGGTCCCGGTGAGAAGTATGTCTGTAGGAGTTATCATGGATATTTCAGGAGGTGTCTTCCTTCATGTGAATTTTGTCATGCATCAGTAAAATTACTCCAGAGATTTGCCTGGAAGGCACTGCGTTTACCAAGATGGCTGGAGCCATGTGACTGGGCATAAATGGCTATGGTCTGGCAACCATCGATGTCAAGTATCCACGCACCTTGCCTGAGTTGATCCCTCTGCCCTTCAGAGCTTGTGATATGAGATAATGACAACTCAGAATATTCCTGAGAGAGAACTACCCTGTGATATAGAAGTAACTCAGGATTAGAAAACTAAACATTGTATGTTCTCACTCATAAGTGGGAGCTAAGCTGTGAGGATGGAAAGACAAAAGAATGATACAATGGACATTGGAGATTGGTGGGGGAAAGGGTGGAGGAGGGTGAGGGATAAGACTACAAATTGGGTACTCTGTATACTGCTCGGGTGATGAGTGCAAACAGAAATCACCACTAAAAAACTTATTAATTTAACCAAACACCACCTGTCCCCCCACAAACCTATGGAAATAAAAACAAAACAAAAAACAAAAAATAATAATGTCAAAAAAATTAGAAAATCTAGGCCAGGCGCAGTGGCTCACACCTGTAATCCTAGCACTTTGGGAGGACAAGGTGGGCAGATCACGAGGTCAGGAAATCAAAACCATCTGGCTAACACGGCGAAACCCCATCTCTACTAAAAATACAAAAATAGCGAGGCGTGGTGGCACACACCTGTGATCCCAGCTACTCAGGAGGCTGAGGCAGGAGAATCACTTGAACCCAGGAGGTGGAGGTTGCAGTGAGCCAAGACTGCGCCACTTCACTCCAGCCTGGGCGACAGAGCAAGATTCCATCTCAAAAAAAATAATAATAATTAGAAAATCTAGATGAAATGGACAATTCCAAGAAAGACACAAACTACCAAACCTGACTCAAGAAGAAACACAGCATCTGAGTAGACCTACAACAAGTAAAGAGATTGAATTAACAATCGAAATCTTCCCTCAAAGAAAAAACAGAACCAGATAGCTTCACCGATATATTCTACCAAATATTTGATAACACCGATCCTTCACAAATTTTTCCAAAAAACAGGAGAGGAAGGAACATTTCCCAATTCATTCTATGAGGCCAGTATTACTAATACAAAAGCAGACAAAGGCATCACAAGGAAAGAAATACACAGGCTGACATTCCTTATTAATGTAAATGAAAAAACCCTCGGCCAGGCACGGTGGCTCATGCCTATAATCCCAGCACTTTGGGAGGCCGAGGCGGGTGGATCACTAGGTCAAGAGATTGAGACCATCCTGGTCAACAAGGTGAAAGCCGTCTCTACTAAAAATACAAAAATTAGCTGGGCATGGTGGCACGGGCCTGTAGTACCAGCTACTCCGGAGGCTGAGGCAGGAGAATTGCTTGAACCCAGGAGGCGGAAGTTGCGGTAAGCCAGGATCACGCCATTGCACTCCAGCCTGGGTAACAAGGGCAAAACTCCATCTCAAAATAAAAAATCCCCCTCAACAAAATAATTGTAAACGGAATCCAGCAGCATATAAAAAGGATTATATACTATGGCAAACAGATTTATCTCAGGAATTCAGAAAATTAATGTTATACACCATATCAGTAAAATAAAGGACAAAAACCACATGATCATTCCAATCAATGCAGAAAAATCATTTGTCAAAGTCCAACACCCTGTCATGATAAAACTGTCAACAAACTATGAATAAAAGAGAATGTCCTCAACTTGATAAAGGACATCTAAGAAAAATCCACAGCTGACATCATACTTTAATGGTAACTGAAAGTTTTCTTTAGAAGATCATCAAGGATGTCTGTTCTTATCACTTCTATTCAACATTTTATAGGAGGTTTTAGCCAGGGTAATTAGGCAAGAAAAAGAAAAGGCATCACTTCATGGTAAAGAAATAAGTAAAGCTATCTTTATTTATAGATGACAAATTTGTATATATAAAATCCTCGGAAATCCACAAAAAAACTACTAAACAAGTTCAGCAAAGTTGCAGGATACAAGACCAACATGTAAAAATCAATTATGTTTTTATATACCAGCAATGAACAATCAAAAATGAAATTAGAAAATAATTCAATTTACAACAGTATCCTAAAAAATAAAAATACCGGAAATATATTTAACAAAAAAAGTACAAGACACTCATTGAAAGCTACAAAACAATGTTGAAAGCAATTAAATAAATGGAAACACATTTCATGTTCATGGATTAGACAACTTAATATTGTTAAAATAGTAGTACTTTCTGAATTGATCTACAGATTAAATGTAAACTGTATTAAAATTCCAGCTGACTTTATTTTTTTTCAGAAATTGACAAGCCAATCCTCAAATTCAAATGGTCCAGAATAGCCAAAACAATCTTGCAAAGAACAAAGTTGGAGGATTCACACTTCTCAATTTTCTAAGCTTCCTACAAAGCTACAGTAGCCAAGACTGTGTGGTACTAGTATAAGGATGGTGGATGTATAGATCAATGGAGTAGAACTGAGTCTAGAACATACATTTATGGGCAACTAATTTTTGACAAGGGTGTCCAGACAATAATGCAACGGGGAAAGAACAGTCTCCCCCATAAATGGTGCTGAGACAACTGAACATCAAAATGCAAAAGAATGAAGTTAGACCCTAACCTCATACCATATACAAAAATTAACTCAGAATAGATTAAAGACCTAAGTAGAAAAGCTAAGAGTATAAAACTGTGATAAGTAAACATAGGCATAAATCTTCATGACCTTGGATTAGGCAATGGTGTCTCTAGATATGATACCAGAAGCACAGAGACAAAAGAAAAGATAAAGTGGAAATCGCAGAAATTAAAGATGTCTGATTTCCAGAATACCCTAAAAAAGAACCCATAGAATGAAAGAACACTTCTGCAAATCATATCTGATAAAAGTCTACTATCCCAGTAAATACAGAGAACTCTTAAAACATAATAAAGAGAAATAGTTCAATTTTAAAATGGACAAAGGATGTGATTAGTTTTCCAAATATGTAAAAATGACTGACATGCATACAAAAATTGCTCAATATCATTAGCTATCATGAGAATGCAAAAGAAAACAGTAAGATACCAGTTCACATCCACTAGGATAGGTATAATATTTTTTTTAAAACCCAGATAACATGTTGAGAATATGGAGAAATTGGAAACTTTGTACATGCTGGTGGTAATGTAAAATGGCACAGCCATTTTGGAAAAGAGTCTGTCAGTTCCTCAAAAGGTTAAACAGAGTTACTATATGACCCAGTAATTCCACTCCTAAGTATGTAATACAAGAGACTTGAAAATGTATGTTCACACAAAAATGTATATATAAATGTTCATAGCAGATTTGTTCATAACAGTCAAAAAGTTGAAGTAACCCAAAAGCCTATCATCTGATGAATGGGCAAACAAAATATAGTATATCCATATAGGGGGGATTAGGTAACATAGCAGGCCTGAATGCTATACCTTGAAAGATTTATTTACAAGCTTGGCCCTTGGCTGGTATCTGGAAACATGGATTTGGGTGGTGTTCTTGGCATTCTCTAAATGTAAAGGTGGCTCACTATGTCTAAATTGTTTATACAAGCAATAGTTTATGCTGAACACTGACTTTCCTCTTGGGAGTCTCAAATTCGGGTACACACTGGGCAGGAGTACCTACAGGACCAATTCCCAATAAAAAACCCTGGGCAATGAGCTTCTGATGAGCATCCCTTGTTGCCAACATTTCAGAAGCAGTGTCACAACTCATCGTTGGGGAAATTAAGTGTGTCCTCTGTGATCTCACTGGGAGAGGACCCTTAGAAACTGGTGCTTTGGTTTTCATGAACTTTGCCCCACACAGCTTTTCCTTTTGTTTCCTTTCTTTGTAAATCATAGCATTCAGTATGACTATATGCTGAGTACTGAGTCCTCTCAGCAAATCATCAAACCTGAGGATGATCCTAGTGACCCCTGATCTATCATATAATAAAATATTCAGCCATAAAGGGAATGAAGTATTGATACATGCCACAACATAGATGAACTGTGAAAATATCATGTCAAGTTTAGAAAGCCAGACATAAAAGGCCATCTACTCTATGATTCCATTTATATGAAATGACCACAATAGGCAAATCCATAAAGACAGAAAAGGTTGTTTGCCAGGGGCTGGGTGTAGGAGGAAATAGGGGTGATTGCTAATGGCTATGGGGCTTCTTTCTGGGATAATAAAGATATTCTGGAATTAGTGATGTTGGTGGCACAACATTGTGAATATATTAAACCACTGAGCCATACACTTTAGATGGGTGAATTTTATAGTAAGTGAAAATATATCCATTAAAAAAAGAGAAGATGGGAGGAAAGAATTGGCGAGAGTGTGATAGATAATTCTCGAGGAGTTTTGATGTGAAAAGGAGCAGAGCTTAGGGTATCAGCTTGTGGAATATTAGCTGAAAGTGAAGTCGGGGTCAGGAAAAAGTTATTTTTTAGGTGGGGGGAGAAAACACCATGCTTAAGTGAGGAGATCTAAGACTGAAGAAATTTTCTGTGGAAAAATGAAAACTGCCAGAACAATGTCCCTGACTAGGTGAAAAGGAATAAGATGAGATCTGGTGGACAAATAGAGGATTTGATTTTCGAAGTACTGACAGTTCATCAGTAATAACAGGGAGGAAAATAACGCATATAGGTACAGACACAAGTATGGGAATTGATATGGAAGAAGTCTGTAAAAGTTCTCACTGCTTTGAGTTTATCAGTGAAATAGAAAGCGATGTCATCAAAAGTGAGAATGAGGAGGAACAGCTGAAGGTTCAGGAAACAGGAAGTATAAAATAATACTCCAGGAAAGTGGGAACTCAAATAGGACTAGGGAAATATGGGTGATTGGCCACATGCTATGGCTCATGCCTATAATCTCAGCGCTTTGGGAGGCTGAGGTGGGAGGATCGCTTAAGCTCAGGAATTCCCGACTAGCCTGGGCAACACAGCATGACCCCATCTCTATAAAAACTAGAAAACTTAGCTGGGTGTAGTGGCATGCACCTGTAGTCTGTAGTCCCAGCTACTTGAGAGGATTGCTCGAGTCGAGGTGTTCAAGGTTACAGTAAACTATGACTGCACCACTGTACTCCAGCCTGGGCAACAGAATAAAATACCATCTCAAAATAAATAAATAAATAAGAATAAGAAAAAAAGGAAATATAGGTGATTGCACGTAGTATGACTAACAGCACTAAGTGCCTACTGGTGGTTAGCATGACTATGTGTTTTTCCAGCCACATTCAACTGTGTGAATGCAGAAGTAGAGAAGTCAGAGTTGAATGTAAGATTTGGAGTACTGACATACAAATCAAATTCAAAGGGAACAATGGAGTTGAAGCTGTATGCAAAGGGAGTAGTAAAATGATAGCAAAAGGAATTTAAGCTGAGTAAGAAGGAAAATGAGGACATAAGAGGATAAAAGACAATTAAAATACAGGCTGGACTTGGTGGTTCATACCTATAATCCCTGCACTTTGGGAGGCTGAGGTGGGTGGATCACATGAAGTCAGGAGTTCGAGACCAGCCTGGCCCACATGCTAAAACCCTGTCTCTATTAAAAACACAAAATTAGCTTGGCATGGTGGCAGGTGACTGTAATCCCAGCTACTTGGGAGGCTGAGGCACAAGAATTGCTTGAGCCTTGGAGGCAGAAGTTGCAGTGAGCTGAGATCATGCCACTGTCCTCCAGCCTGGGTACTCAAAAAAAAAAAAGTAAGATTAATTCTACCAGGACCTGCGATTAATGAATTATTGGACTTGAAGTCCTAAAGGGAATAAGTTAGAAAGACAGGATATAGAAATTAGAGAATAAGATTCTTGGCATCAAGATTATGGGGGCTGGAGTTATTGGTAACAGCACTATTTAGGATTTGACATGGCAGTGAGTAGTTGAGGTAGAGTGGATAACAAGATTACTTGAAGACAGGAATTGAAGGCACTGAGAGACCAGGTTACTGGAAACATCATCTACATAGCAATTGCAATTACTAAGACATAAACTTAGGAAAATTGACAATAGCAGCTAAAATCTTTAAGGAATGAGGACTGATCTGGTAGCCTGTAGATGACTGTCCTGTGATGTAGACTAGCGAAATGACAGTCAACGATAGGGGAGTAAGAAGGAAGGAAGCAAGGACATTTACATATGTCTCAAATGTACCGGAATTCTGGTGTTATTCAGGTATAGTGAGGTCAACAGATCAGGAGACAATTGCCATTGAAAGATAATTTGTTAGTTATAATTTACAAGAAGAAGGGGTACACCAAACAGGGCCACACAGGGAAGCAACAGGATTTGTCAGAAGCAGCAAGGGGAAGGCATGGACAAAAGCCTTTATTGGGGTTTTCAAGGGAAGGAATGAGCAAGGCAAAGTAAGCAAATTGAACAGGATCAGGACTGGATTGTTTGAATAATGTTGGCTGGCTCCGGGCTACAAGAGTGATTTGTAGTTGTCTGGTACCTGGCTATGGGATGACTAGGGGAAAGAATATTATCTCCTGGAATATGAGAACCAGATAGAGAATGCGGATATATGGGTCGGTGCATGTACTTAGGACTGGCTAGTTCGCAGGCAAGTCATTTACTATCTCTAGGAATTAGCTAACCCTGGGAGGGGCAGTCTTCTCCCCCAACCCCATCAACAAGACCCCAGATACCAGAAAGAAAATACAACAAGGAAGACACCTATTCCAAATACTTGCAATCCTTGTAGTATAAGGAATGGAAGAGACAACGGTCACTGCCAAAGAAAGCTTGCAGAGGAAATGATATTCTTTGTTCTGTCCTCTTTTATGGATTTACCTGAGTGAGACTTTATCCTGGCATCTCCCAGCTCTTGATGTTAAACTAAAAATTCAAAGGTCCTCCCTCTTTTCTTTACCTCTCACATGCACACACATTCTCACAACAATAATCAGGTTATGATCTTGCATTGAATTTTAATCATGAGGTCATAAAGCAAGCACAACTTTCCACTGACAATCATGTGACCCCTATCTGAAGTCACTGCATATAAAACAACTTTCAAAGGCTGTATTTCACATTCTAACTCAAGTACACAAAGTGCACACCAAAGGGTTATAATAAGCAGCAACATAAAAGATTGTTTCAAAATCTTTATCCATTACTTAAAAGGAAAGGATATTTCACAAAGCAAAAATTCAAGAAATTATTTTATCAGAATTTTCACTAGAAGAAATTTTCATGTCAACATTTTCCATTGTACTGCTTTCCTTTTGCCTTCTTTTCATACAAATTTCAAAGCAATCTGCTTTAAAAGTAAAAAAAAAAAAAAAAAAAAAGGGCACTTCCCAAGTTCTTTCTATGTGCAAGACACTACATGAGGCACCATTGGAGATGTGCACCTCAATGAGACAATCTAATCTCAAGGAGCTTACATAATTACAGACACACACAACTAACCTAATACAAAACAGAATATGATTAAGCGCTTAAAATAGAGCACTGTGGAGTGCTATGAAGCACAAAGCCAGCTACTCCAACTGCTTTCTTTGAAAAGAGAAAACTGAAGCTGAAAAAAATAAAACAAGATAATGCACAGTCAGAAGATCTTATTGCCAAGTCCAGTCCAGTGCTTCCTCCACTCTCCCATACTCGGTCTAACTCAATCTTTTCTAATCACTTATTTTAATGACAGCAAATAAAAGACATCACTGATGCAATGCCTCCCTTTCTCTATTGTATAAAAATTTGATCTATGCCAAGGATCTTTTTGTTTTGTTTTGAGACAGAGTCTCACTCTGTCGCCCAGGCTAGAGTGCAGTGGCATGATCTCTGCTCACTGCAACCTCTGCCTCCTGGGTTCAAGCCATTCTCCTGCCTCAGCCTCCTGAGTAGCTGGGACTACAGGTGAACGCCACCACACCTGGCTAATTTTTGGTATTTTTAATAGAGGTGGGGTTTCACCATGTTAGCGAGGATGGTCTCGATCTCCTGACCTTGTGATCCGCCGGCCTCAGCCTCCCAAAGTGCTGGGATTACAGGCATGAGCCACCACACCCAGCCAGGATCTTCTTTTAAACATATGCATAACAGCTGAAGAAACGTATAATTTCATAGCAGCTACTATTACGAATAACACAATACTCACGAGATCATAAAGCAAGCACAACTTTCCACTGACAATCATTTCAGCCATATCTAAAGTCACTACCTATAAAACAATCTCATTCAGTGCTTACCATACGCCCAGGCCACTGTGCTAAGTGCTTTATAACCAACACACTTAACACTCACGACACCACTATAGGTATTATTAATGTGTCCATTTTTCAGATGAGGAAACTAATGGTGAGTGATTAGTCTAAGTTCACACAGAAGAGGTAGACCTGGCTTCACTACAAAGCTTGTTCTTACAACAATTTTCTACCATCTACTAGAAGAAAAAAGTATACACTTTAAAATCAGTATTTCGGCCAGGCACAGTGGCTCACCCCTGTAATCCTAGCACTTTGGGAGGCCAAGATGGGCGGATCATCTTGAGTTCAAGACCAGCCTGATCAACATGGAGAAACCCATCTCTACTAAAAATACAAAATTAGCTGGGCATGGTGGCACATGCCTGTAATCCCAGCTACTTGGGAGGCTGAGGCTGGAGAATCGCTTGAACCCGGGAGACGGAGGTTGCAGTGAGTTGAGATTGCACCACTGCACTCCAGCCTGGGCAACAAGACCAAAACTCCGTCTCAGAAAACAAAAAAATGTTGGTATTTCAAACTCAATGATGAGCCTATAACTTATACGGAAAAAAACATAATGATTTTCTAAGTTGTACTTAAAGTATCTGCTTAAATTGTAGTATATTAAGTTCTTTTAATGAACACAGGAAGCCAAGGTTAGGCAACTTTCCATTTATGCTTTCCATAGGAGCTTTACACATGAAACAGAAATAATAAAGAAAAAAGGCAACTGCTAAAGCATAAAATGAATAAACCAAATCACATAAATACACTTAAAATGTAATTATCCAAAGATAATTTTCTATACTAATGTAAATGTCATTTTTATTATAGGCAAAAACCATGTCAGCAAATAACTAAAAGACTGGCATCTAAAAAACTTCTGGGATATAAGGATAGATATAAAAGATACATAAGGACATAAAAACACAAAAATCCAACTGACTTCTCATAAAAAAACAGATGAGTGATACTGGCCTAAGACAGACATACCAACCAATGGAATAAAACTGAGAAATCAGAAAAAAAGCCTCACATTTACAGGTGAATTAGCTTAGGCTGCCATAATGAAATACCATAGACTGAGTAGCTTAAATAACAGAAATTTATATCTCAGTTTTTGGAGGCTAAAAGACCAAGATGAAGTGCCAGCATGTTGGGTTCAGGTGAGGGCTTCCTGGCTTCCAGACACCATTGTCTCACTGTGTTCTTGGATGGCAGGGATGGACTAGGTGTACACATAAGCTCTCTGGTGCCTCTTTTTTTGGATATAGTCTCACTCTGTTGCCCAGGCTGGTGCAGTGGCATGATCTTGGCTAACTACAACCTCTGCCTCTAGGCTCAAGTGATCCTCCCACTTCAGCCTCCTGAGTAGTCAGGCCTATCGGTGCACACCACCACACCCAGCTAATTTTTTGTTAATTTTGATAAAGACTGGGCTTTGGCATGTTGCCCAGGCTGGTCTCAAACCCCTGGACTCAAGTGATTCACCCACCTCAGCGCCCCCAAAAAAGTTCTGGGACTACAGGCATGAGTCACTGTACCCACCCTGAGTCTTCTTATACAGGCACTAATCCTTATGAAGACCTCACCCTCATGAACTCATCTCAACCTATCTCCCAAAGGCCCCATCTCCATCTACTATCACACTGATGGTTAAGGCTTCAAAATATAAATTTTGGGTGGAGACAACTTCAGTCCACAGCAATGGGCAACTGATTTTCAATAAGGGTGTCCAGAAAATCCGAGGAAAAGAAGGAAGAGGAGGAGGAAAAAATTGGTGCTATTGACAGCTGCATATCCGCATACAAAATTATGAAGCTAGACCCCTTCCTTACATGATACATGGCAATTAACTCAAAATGGATATAGACCTAAACGTAAGAGCTAAAAATATAAAACCATAAAATTCTAAGAAGGAAATACAGGAGTAAGCTGGGCATAGAGGCACATGCCTGTAATCTCTGCTACTCAGGAGACTCACTGGAGCCCAGGAGTTACAGACCAGCGTATGAAACACAGCAAAACCCTGTCTCAAAAAATATATATGCATACACACAAACACACACGCACACGAGTGTATTAGTCTGTTTTTGCATTGCTATCAAGAACTACCTAAGACAGGGTAATTTATGATGAAAAGAGGTTTAATTGACTCCCAGTTCCCCAGGCTGTACAGGAAGCATGGCTGGGGGAGGCCCCAGGAAACTTACCATTAAGGCAAAAGGTGAAGAAGAAGGAAGCATGTCTTATGTGGCCAGAGAAGGAGGAAGAGCTCTAGAGAACAGTGGGGAGGTGCTACACACTTGTAAACAACCAGATCTCTTGAGAACTCACTATCATGACAACAGCGAGGGAGAAATCCACCCCCATGATCCAATCACCTCCCACTGGGCCCCTCATCCAACACTGGGGATCACAATTTGACATGAGATTTGGGTAGAGACACAAATCCAAACCATATTAATGAGTAAATTTTCAAAACCCTGGATTAGGCAATGGTTTCTTAGCCATCACACCAAAAGCACAGTGATAAAAGAAAAATTAGATAAGCTAGACTACATAAGAATTTTTTTTTTTTTTGGAGACAGGAGTCTTGTTCTGTTGCCCAGGCTGGAGTGCAGTGGCGTGATCTCCACTCGCTGCAACTTCCGCCTCCTGGGTTCGGGTGATTCTCCTGCCTCAGCTTCCCGAGTAGCTGGGATTTCAGGCATGCGTCACCATGCCCAGCTAATTTTTTTGTATTTTTAATGGAGACGGGGTTTCACCATGTTGGCCAGGCTGGTCTCAAACTCCTGACCTCAGGTGATCTGCCCACCTTGGCCTCCCAAAGTGCTGGGATTACAGGTGTGAGCCACTGCATCCAGCCTGACTGCATAAGAATTTAAAACTTTTGTATCATAAATTATAACATTGAGAAAGTGAAAAGACAATCCAGAGAATGGGAGAAAATATTAATAAATCATATGTGTGATGAGCTAATATTACAGCATATATAAAGAGCACTTATACGTCAATAATATAAAGACAAACCAATTTAAAAAGGGCAAAGGATGTAGATAGTTCTCCAAAGAAATAAAAATGGCAAACAGCACACAACAACATGCTCAACATCATCAGGGAAATATAAATGAAACTACAATAAGATACCAGTTCACATCCACAAGGAGGGTAGTAATAAAAAATACAGAAGATAATAACAAGTATTGCTGTGGATGTGGAGAAACTGAAGCCCCTCATACACTGCTCATAAACTAAATATAAAATGTTACAGCCAGTTTGGAAAACAGTTTAGTAGTTCCTCAAAAGGTTAAATATAGCTACCATATATGTGACCTAGCAATTCCACTCCTAGGTATGTACTCAAGAAAAATAATAACATAGGTTCACAGAAAAATTTGTATATAAGTGTTATGGCAGCATTATTCATAAAAGTCAAAAAGTATTAATAGAAACAATTTAAGGCCATGAATGGGTTAACAAAATATGGAATAGCCATAAAATGAAATATTATGCAACAACAAAAAGAAATGAAGCATAGAATGAAGACTAATTTAAACTAATTTCTCCCATTATTTAGCTGATGACAACTCTGAGTTCAAAATGAGGCCCCCAAATTACTAAAAAGTCCAACTGATGTTCTGTTTTCAAAAAACAATTTGACCAAATACAAGTTACTATGGTCTGACTGTTTGTGTCCCCCCCATCCCCCCAAATTCATATGATAAAACTTAATCCCCAATGTGGCGGTATGAAGAGGTAGGGCATTTGAGAGATGACTAGGTCATGAGGGCTCCACCCTCCTGAATGGGATCAGTGCTCTACTAAAAAGACCCAAGGAAGTTTATCCCTTTTGCCATGTGAGGGCACAGAGAAGACGCTATCTTCAAGGAACTAACCCTCACCAGGCACTGAATCTGCTGGCGCCTTGACCTTGGAATTCCCAGGCTCCAGAATTGTGATCAATACATTTCTGTTGTTCACCAATTGCCCAGTCTAAGGTATTTTGTTATAGCAGCCCAAATGGACTAAGGAATAAGCCATGAGAATTAAAACAGGTATGATGTTAGATTTTTATAAGATACATACTTTCAAGTTTCACATACCAACAATACAAAAGTCAGTATATAGCAATGGTTCTCAAGAAGGGGCAATTAGGCTCCCCCCCCCCAGAGGACACCTGGCAATGTCTGGAGACATTTCAGTCACAACTAAACATCCTAAAATGCACAGAATTGTCCCCCACAACAAACAATTATACAACCTGAATGTCAATAGTGCCACTACTGAGAAACCTTGGCACATTTAACTTACTAGAGAGCACACCATTTCTCCTTTCTCAGGATCAGTCTTGGGTTAATGCTTAGCCTCTACCAGTACTAAGCTTCTAATATTAATACTTAGCATCTGCTAATACAAATTACTAAGATAATTCAGAATTTGAGTGAACGGATTTTTCTTATCAGATTACAAAATACATATGAAAATATATTAAATAAAAGCATACATGTTAAAAATAAGCAATTACATATTAGACTTAAATGGATAAAGAAAGCACTTACTGTAAAAACGTTCTAAATTCTGAAGCTTCAACATTCTCCACAGCAACAGGCTCATGATTTGTTAAACTATTTGATGTCTGTCCAATAGTATGAAAATAGAAGTCAGGAACCCTTGTTAAAAGGACTGCTTTGTGTGCTTTGAACAAAGTACAACCTACAGAGAAGGTAACATCTGTATGGAATTCTTCCCTTAGAAGCCTATAAATAAAAAGGAATCATAATTTAATTAGTGATGCTAAGAAACAAATACCTATTTTTATAAAGCAGGTTTAAAAATAACACATAAGCTAAAAAATAGAGGCAACATAAAGTTAATACAAAAATGAGCTTGTTCTCAGTTCGTTCAGAAGAACATTGTTTAATATTGGCTTAGAGTCTAATTTTCTAATATTCATAGTGAAAACAAAGATAATTTCACTAAAAGAGTAAGACTACTATTTCAAAATATTTTTTCTTATGAATTCCTTCCTGATAATAAAAAAATTATTTTCTGCTACTTACGTTGATTTTCCTTTAGATGTACTACCTTCTTTAGATTTTTAAAATGCAAAGGTTGACATGGTCATTAATTATTGAAAAGAATCAATTTTTATTTAAATTGAAGCAAAAAAAAGTAAACAGCCAATGACAGTAACAGACCACACATATCAGTAGAAAATTCAGATGACAAACTGGTATTTTATTCTGGCTAATGTTAATTACCAAGTCTGAAATGCAGGCATGGCTGTCAAAAATGTAACATTTAGGCTCTTTTCCAGTTTCCCACTCGAACAAATAGAATTGTGCTCTAATCTATCATTAAAATGACGGATTCATAAGGTAAACCCTTAAAAATCCCTTTGCTGAGGTACATAGTTATTGTAAAGCCCACTGATTACATGTATACGTGAGTGACAGAACAGACGTCAACATCATAATAGAAAATGTCTATTTTGATGTTGTAGAAATGTCTATTTTGAGGCGAAAAATATGTAATCTTTTGCCTCTTTCTGGTAACTATATATTTTACTCTCTAAATATTAAATAATACTTCGTATCACTATAGCAATATCATCAACAAGATATGCATTCTCAGAGGACTTCTGTATTACAGGATATATAAAATTGGCCATCACATCAGTACACTATAGGAGGTGCACGTAACAGATAAAGATATCCATTACTGTGAAAGCCTGGAAAGTTGCCAATGACATGCATGCTCCCTCAAGACCAAGTTAACGGCTCCTTCCTCTAATCCCATCACACTCAGTACATATCTCTATTATAGCATTTTTGTCATTGCATCGTTATTATTTTTATGTATCTTTCTCCCTACTAGACAATGAACTCCCCAAGGGCAAAAACTGTATCTTCAGTATACAGTGAGAGTTCAATGTCTGATATTGAATGATCCTATTTTACCCTAGACGAAACAAATGCTTCAGCGCACAAAAGCTTTCAGAATCTTGAAAATAATGGGCAAACAGATGCATCTTAGTTTGGTCAATATTTTCAATAAATTATTTTCATAAGTAATTTTTAAAGTTACACAAAAATGGCCGGGCGTGGTGGCTCACACCTGTAATCTCAGCACTTCGGGAGGCTGAGGCAGGCGGATCACCTAGAGTCAGGAGTTGAAGACCAGTTTGGCCAACATGGTGAAACCCTGTCTTATAAATAATATATATATTTAAAAAAAAAAGTTACACAAAAATGTGTTGGGCTCTCAAACTTTAATTGAAATACAAACTGTGCAAATACTCAATTTGTTCCTTCCTCCCCACCTTCCTTCCCCCATCCCCCACTCCTCAAGTGAATAAGGAAGCACTGCAGCTGGTAGCCATACAACTACCATCAGGAGGGAATCCACCTTGTTTCTAATAGATGCTCATGGTACTTGCTAAATGGAAAAAAAAAATGTTTATAAAATTGTTGGCCAGGTGCAGTGGCTCACGCCTGTAATCTCAGCACTTACAGAGACCGAGGCAGGCAAATCACAAGATCAGGAGCTCAACACCAGCCTGACCAGTATGGTGAAACCCCATCTCTACTAAAAATACAAAAATTAGCCAGGCGTGGTGGCATGTGCCTGTAGTCCCAGCTACTTGGGAGGCCAAGCAGGAGAATCGCTTGAACCTGGGAGGCAGAGGCTGCGGTGAGCCAAGATCACACAACTGCACTTTAGCCTGGGCAACAGAGAGAGACTCCATCTCAAAAAAAAAAAAAAAAATGTTAATGTGAAAATACAGTGCTTTTTATTTGATAAAACCACTTTTATCAGTTTCAAGTATATTTTGTATGTTACAAATCTGAAAATCTGACTTAGACTGGTTTACACATTAAGGAGTTTACTGGCTCATCAAATAGTAAAGCGCAGAGGAAGGACAGATTGGAGCAAAGGCTCAATGATGCCAAGGCCCAGCTTCTTTCCATCTCACATCTTTGCCAACTACTGTATTCACCTACTTAGTCCATTTTGTGCTGCGGTAACAGAATATCACAGAACAGATAATTTATAATGAACAGACATTTATTGGTTCACAGTTCTGGAGGCTGGGAAGGCCAACATCAAGGTGCTGGCATCTGCAAGGGCCTTCTTGCTAAGTCATCACAAGGTAGAAGGATAGAGGATGAACAGAAGCAAGAAGGATCCAAACTAATCCTTTTATAACATTATCAATCCCACCCATGAGGGTGGAGCCCTCTTGGCTTAAACACTTCTTAAGGGTCCTACCTCGTAATACTGCTACAATGGCAATTAAATTTCTTTTCTTTTTTTCTTTTTGAGACAAGGTCTCACCCTGTTGCCCAGGCTGGAGTGCAGTGGTACAATCTCAGCTCACTGTAACCTCCCACCTCCCGAGCTCAAAGGATCCTCCCATTTCAGCCTCCCCAGTAGCTGGGACCACAGGCGTGAATCACCACACCTGGATAGTTTTTCTATTTTTTGTAGAGACAGGGTTTTGCCATGTTGCCCTGGCTGGTCTCAAACTCCTGAGGTCAAGGAATCAGTCCCCTTGGCCTTCCAAAGTGCTGGGATTACAGAAATGAGCCACCCTGCCTGGCCTGTAAATTTTTTTTGAGACAGTCTTGCTCTGTCACCCAGGCTGGAGTGCAGTTGCACGATCTCAGCTCACTGCAACCTCTACCTCCTGGGTTCAAGCAATTCACCTGCCTCAGCCTCCTGAGTAGCTGGGAGTACAGGTGTGTGCCTCTACCTCCTGGGTTCAAGCGATTTTCCTGCCTCAGCCTCCTGAGTAGCTGGGAGTACAGGTACACACCACCACGCCAGGCTAATTTTTGTATTTTTAGTAGAGATAGGGTTTTACTATGTTTGCCAGCCTGGTCTCAAACTCCTGACCTCAAGTGATCCAGTTGCCTTGGCCTCCCAAAGTGCTGGGATTACAGGCATGAGCCACCATGCCCGGCCAGGCCTGTAAATTTCAACATGAGTTTTGAAGAAAATAAACATTCAAAGTTATGAATGATAGGTTTTATCAGACTGCTGATAAAACCCAGCTATCACTAAACATTTACTGAACACATACTATGTACTAAGCACTGGAAACATAAAGATGATGAAAACGTAATACCTATTCTCAGGGAGCTTATAGGTATAGTAGGGAAGCCAGGTCTGAAAATTAAAGCGTGTGATATATTCAACAGCGTAAATTTCGTTAGGGACAGACAAAAGAGGAGACCTCACAGAGTAAGAGATAAAGAACTTAACTGTACCCTTCAGTGAAAGAGGAGTCACAACATTGTGTGTGCTGAACCTCTACTAGGCTCAATAGGGAAGGCACCAGGTTCAAGAGGCTGAAGAGACCCAGAGCCAGCAAACGAGACATGGGCTTTTGTAGGGGCTTACATACAGGGGACAGAGTCCAGTGGTGGCAGGCTGGTCAAGATAGCCACCTTACCTACAGTCCACCGGTAGTGGACTGGGTAGGAAATCAGCAATCCCTTGCAAACAGCATGGCAGTTTATACAGCATTTTCACTTAACACCCTTTCCTTAATGTCCTCCACCTGGCAACCTTTGTACAACCCAAACTCAGGGCTTCAATCCCCTTTACTGCCTGTGTTCCACAGAATGGGCCCAGAGGCTCAGATGGTCCTCACAGACAAGAAACGAATCTCTGAGACAGCCACTGCCAGATTCCCTAGCTAGTAACACACGCAGGTACATCCACCATACAGGGTCATTCTAAGGGTACGCCTACATTATTGCTATCAGGTGTGTTTGCCCTACAAATGCTTTGAAACACTGGTAAATTTATTTTTCAAAATACACAAATTTGTGTAGAAGAGGAGTTAGATGAAAACGAGAATGAAGATGAGAAAACTACCACAGATGAATGAAGCCAGGAGAGGATCAATGGTGATAAAGAGGGGATGAACTTAAAATATACTGAGGTAATAAAATTGGCAGGAGTTGGTAAAATTGGCAGGGAAGGGAATAACTTGGATCTCTCTCATATTTGGATAACCGGGTGCTAGTGATAATACCAGTCTGCTAATTCAACTTCCCTCCTCTACTCCAGACATATTTCCAGTTGTTTCCTGGACATTCATCACACCCCTTCCTTTCGGGCAATTATCAGGCTTGTTCAGGGTAGCACGGTAGTAGCCTATACGCTTCCCTTTCAAACGTCCTAAGATTTGGGGCCATTTTCAATGCTTCCCTTTCCCTGTTCCCTAGCATGTCATCTGTCACCAAGCCTATTGTTCCACTTCCACTGCCATTATGTATTCCTGGACTATTATAAAATCTCCCAGCTGGTCTCCTTGTTTCCAATTTCTTCTTTCCTTACATTCAAGATCCAAATACGTTAATTCCCTATTTTAAAAACCCTAATGGTTCTCCACTGCTTCTAGAATACATCACAAACATTTCACTGGAGAAGAAAGCCCGTGATCTAGTTTTAGTCTACCCATTCAGCCTCACCTACTGTCACTCTGACTGCCTGCCGTACTCACAGTCTCCTTCCAAATAAAGATACCAAATTCATTTATTATTTATATGTGGTCCTGGTTTGTACCACACGCCCCTACATCCCAATCACATCTGAATGGACAAGGAGCTAAACCAAGGTTAGTCACTGGCCAATGTAGGAGTTAAGCAGGAGAACTTGAGCAGAGATGTTCTATAATAAGCAAGAACCAACTGATGGCACTGAAGAGCATTCCTAAGCAAATCTATGGTAAAAAGAAATGGGTAAGGAGAGAAGCAGAGATGAAGATACAAAGTTACTGGAAGATCAGTTTGCATAGCTACTGTAGAGGAGGCAGACTGCTTGGGTTCATATTCTGGTTATATGACCCTGGGCAAGTCACTTGAAAGTCCTTGGAGCCAGACTGCCAATATTCTTATTCTAATCCATCACCTTTTTTTTTTTTTTTTGAAACAGAGTCTTGCTCTGTTGCCCAGACTGGAGGGCAGTGGCTCCAATCTCAGCTCACTGCAATCTCCACCTCCCAGATTCAAACAATTCTCCTGCCTCAGCCTCCCAAGCAGCTGGCACTACAGGCGCCACCATCATTTCTTTTTTAACATTCAGTTTCCTCATCTGTTAAATGAGAATCATAACAAGATTTACCTCACAGGATTCATGAGAGAAATAAGTAAAACATTTCATGTAAGCCCAGTGTATACAGTAAATAGTAGGATAACAATAAATATTTTTTGTTTTTTTACAACTGCCCCGAATAACAGTCCATTTGCCAATGTGGTCTTATTGTATGACGGCTATCATATACTAAAGAACTTTCCAGTTCTACATCAAAGATGGTTTTTTGAGGACTGAAACTGTTTCCCGCTTTTCCTCACTTCTCTATGTATCTTATCACGTCAGGTAACCTAGGAGTGTCTCTGTTCCTTACCATTTGGAAGAGTCTGACATGACTTGCTTTCTCAAAATAAATCAAGCTCTTTCAAATTTCTGTGCTTCTGCAAAAGTCATTCCCCTATAGATATCTTCTACTACTTCTCCCCTTCCCAATCTTTGCCTAATCAATTCTTAACCAATCCCTAAGAGCTCACTCAAATGTCATCCTATAAAGTCTCCCCAACTCACCCCACCACAACTATCACTTATTTAACCATTACCTCTCTCACTAGAGTAAGCACAAACAGCAAAGCCATGTTTTATTAACCTTTATTACTTAGGACCTAGTACAGGGATAGGTACATGGTTGGTGCTAAATACTTTGTTAGTATTTGCAGAATAAATAAATGATACTGCTATGCTTGGAGAAGATTAACTTAGTATAACATTTAAGGTAGTTGGGTGAGCATTTTTTTGCTGTTTTTTTTTTTTTAAATCCTACTACACCTATAAGAATTTGGGAGTTCTGAGTCCTAGCCTCAGTTGTAACTAAGACGAGGATAAATTGTTCACTAGCAATACTTTTAACCTCATTTTCTATTAAATATGTTACCTTCCGTATATTCATGACACTTTAAGGCTCACAAAGCAAGGAGAAGAATAATGCCACTGAAAAAGGGAACATCTCATCCTTAGAGATTAGCCCTAGAAACGTTAACAACTTTAGTATTATATTTCCCATCTTTTTCATCAGTCCCTCCCTGGTAGAGACAAAGTAGCTTCCCCGGGAGATAGGCCCAAATTAAAGGGACTTTTTACTTTAATAAATTCTGTTTATAGCTACCAGAGCCTTAAGTACGGGTGACTTTTTGACAGAAAGCACTTTGAAATGTACAATGCTGGCCGGGTGCAGTGGCTCACGTCTGTAATCGCAGCACTTTGGGAGGCCGAGGACAATTCACTTGAAGTCAGGAGTTCGCGACCAGCCTGGCCAACATGGTGAAACCCCATCTCTACCAAAAATTCAAAAATTAGCCGGGTGTGGTGGCACACACCTATAGTCCAGACTACTCCTCGGGAGGCTAAGGCAGAAGAATCGCTTGAACCCGGGAGATGGAGACTGCAGTGAGCCAAGACCACACCACTGCACTTCAGCCAGCATGGGCAACAAAGCGAGACTCCGTCTCAAAAAAAAAAAAAAAAAAAAAAAGGTAGACAGGTGCACAACGTTTAGTTATTATTAGTAATTATGTTTACTTCAGTGGTTCTCATAGTCACCCTAGCCAGCAGCATTAGCATCACCTGAAGCCTTGTTAGAAATGGAAATTTTCAGCCCCAACTCAGACCAACTGAATCAATAAGTATGGTCTGCGACCCAGCAAACCTGTGTTTTAACAAGCTCTCCAGGTAATTCTAATGCATGCTAAAATTTAAGAATCAATGTTTTGCCGGAAAGGTAAATTCGCTAGGTCATATTTCTAAGCTTCATTTTCTTTATAAGCTGAAGTGACTTTAGCTGGATTCCCAATCACCCGAGTTGGATATCCGTGAGGCTTACAAAGTTTAAACGTCAGGACAACCCTCCATTTGCTTGAGTCCTCACAGGTGCTGAGAGTTGCTGGGAGCTATAGAGAGCTCTAGGTGGAGAGAGGAAGCCAGGTCGCAATCAGGAAGTATTTCTATAGAAGCATTTCTGGTAAATTATTTAAAGAGAGCTCAGAAGAGACCTCCAAGACTATAGTATTGTTATTTCCTCATTTCAAATAATCATTTTTCTAATTTTATTATTTTTCTTAAAATTGTATAAGCTTATTTTAAAAATTATGTAAGTTTCAGGACCTGGATCCACCCCGACCTTAGTGATTTGAAACAACTAAGCGTGCCTGTGTTAAGATATTTCCAGCAAACTGGTGCTGCACATAAACTAAGCCTTTAATTTTTGTTTTCCCTTTGAATCTGGTATATGGTGTCGAGGTGCTGGGACTGGTCATACAGGGCGAGTGAAGCCACTTTTGGAATAGTGGGGGAGAATGACGCACGTCCCGCAGTCGCCTGAGGCGAAGAGAACAAAGTACGGAGGGATGGGGAGGCAGAGCCGAAGGAAGCCACAGCTTTGGGGCGGAGGTGGGCGATTTAGGAACTGAAGCAGCCAGAGTTCCCCGCCTCCTCCTACCTGAGCAAATCCTGGCTGAGCTGCTCCGACACCATCGCCTTCAGCCGGCGCCGCTCACACTGCCCCTTTCTCTGCAACCCCTTACTGCAAACTCCAGCCGACCCCAGAAGTACCGTGCGCGCCGCGCTGCCTTCCCCACAGCCAGCCATTTCTCACAGAGGTACAGCGCCCGGCAGACCGAGTACTTAGCCTCGCTTGCCCCGCCCAGGAGGAAGAGGGGGCGTTTCCGAGCGTACGCCCGGCTCCTACCAAAATCCTACCCCTAGGGTAAAAGGTTGACGCCTCTCTTCTGTTTGTAGACGGCGTCCCTTAGCAGCCGGACCGCGGTACGGAGCCTGGGAAGCCCAGGACCGGGGCGGCCCGTGACGCGGGAACGGCGTGCGCAGGCGTACTAACTCTGTTTACTTCTGCCTGCGGGCACCCGGCCTCCCAAGGCCAGGCACGGACCATCCCGCGGGGTAAACC
The DNA here is from genome assembly GCA_036589455.1 of Ateles fusciceps. Lineage (NCBI taxonomy): Eukaryota > Metazoa > Chordata > Mammalia > Primates > Atelidae > Ateles > Ateles fusciceps. The sequence goes on along the minus strand of JAZHEH010002963.1, from coordinate 141,124 downwards.
AATCCTCGGGCTCCTTATCCCCTCCCCCTCTTCTTTCCCTTCCGGTTGGTGTTGACCATTCATTTCAATGTTTTAGTGAGGCGCGAGTTCAAATCAGCACATGCAGCGTTTGTATGCTGTGTCTTCCTGACATGTCTACACTTTTTTCCAACGAAAGACTGGGCGAGTCCCACCCTCTCACCTGGCTTCTTAATCCTCAGGGGTAGATGTTTGGGGCAAGAAAAATTGGCGATGGGACGGGTAGGTGAAGACATTTATAAACTGCCAGTCAGAACAATCCTGAGTCCAAGGTAAGAGGTACTTGCAGCATCTAGCAGGCCCCATCCCTTTCTTATCCGTGGAGTGGCTCATATAAGCTTTTGGATTGATCGGAGAAAGCTCAGATTAATAGACGGGGCTTTGTAATATAAAGCCCTAACATTTATGACCAAAAAGGGAAAAATAGGTAAGGGGTAAAGTCTTTAACTGAGCAGTGAAGTGGTGGATGGATGAACTACAGAATTCTATTTTGTCCCAAAGAAAGTAGCAAAAGTGATTATCATTTAAGTTTTTGGTCTTTATTATTTGATTGCTACCTCCAAAGGAAGAAAACTCACTAGTTCTGCTTCAGGCCGGGCAAGTCCCATCTACTTGGGAAGCAGAAGCGGAATGATGGCTTGGGCCCAGGAGGTCGAGACTGCAGTGAGCCGTGATTGCACCATTGCACTCCAGCCTGAGCAGCACAGCAGACCCTGTGTTAAAAAAAGAAATAATTCACAAACCCTAATCACAGGTGAAGAATAGTAATTACTTGGTAAATATATGGCCAGGTTGCAGTGGCTCACACGTGTAATCTCAGCACTTTGGGAGGCCAAGACAGGAGGATCACTTGAGTCCAGGAATTCGAGACCAGCCTGGGCAACATAGGAGACCTTGTCTCTCCCAAAAAAAAAAAAAAAAAAAGAAAGAAAGAAAAAAAAAGGAAAATACATGACCTTTGTATTTGTACCATAAGATTGGCCAAGAGGTAGCCATAATGCCTCTTCTCAAATATTCAGACATCTTAATTCTGAGAAATATAATTGGATAATTGATTTGTAAAAATGAATTCCTAAATGCTTGGATGGATAATTGATTCTTAATTATTCCTGTAGAAAAGAGGGATATCGAGATAATATAATAGTAGCTTATATTTGAATCCTTATTATGTGATAAATGCTACTCTGTTTGCTCTGTGTATTAACTCAGTTAATCCTTACAACCACCATTTAGCTAGGTACTGTCTTCAGACCTAATTTACAAATGAGGAAGCTGAGGCATGCAAAGGATAGGTAACTTGGCCAAGGTCACACAATGTCGTATATCACAGTATAATATATGGTATGTTATATCAAAATAATGGTATATTATAACTCAGGCAGTATTTATCTTTTGACTGGCAAATTTAGTCCATTTACATACCCTTGGTAGGAATGTAAATTGGTACAGCCATTATGGAAAACAGTATGAAGATTCCTCAAAAAATTAAAAATAGAGCTATGATATGATCCTGCAAACCCTCTTCTAGGTATATACCCAAAGGAAATGAAATTAGCACCTCAGAGAGGTATCTGCACCTTCATGTTTATTGCAGCATCAAGATGTAGAAACAACCTAAGTGTGCCTAGGATGGATGAATGGATGACATTGTGTATGTGCCATGGAATATTATTTATCCTTAAAAGAGAAGATCCTGCTATTTGTGACAACATGGATGAAACTGGAGGACATTACATTAAGTAAAATAAGCCAGGCACAGAAAGACAAATACTGCGTACTCTCATATGTAGGCTCTTTTAAAAAAGTAAAGTACATAAGCAGTAGAAAGATGTTTGGGGGAGATGTAGGTCAAAGGGTACAAAGTTGCATGTATGTAGGATGAGTAAGTATAAAGATCTAATGTACAGCATGAGGACTATAGGTAATAATTTATTGTATACTAGAAATTTGCCAAGAGAGTAGATTTTAGGTACTCACAAAAAAACGATGTGGGGTGAGGGGGGAAAAAGACAACTATGTGTGATGATGACATGTGCTTCACTATATCATTTCACTATGTATGTCAAAACATCATGTTGTATACCTTAAATATCTATAGGTTAAAAAAAAAAATCAAAAAACCACCCAGGCAGTCTAGCACCACACTCCCTTCAAAGTCCTGCCAGATTTCTAGCAGGCCTCTTTATCACTTGATAAAGTAACAACTAGGCTACTCTCTAGTTGGAAATGAGTGACAGAATGATTTCTGGTTCATGTTCATCTTAAAGCCACTTAAGTTAGGCCGGGTGCGGTGGCTTGAGTGTACACATATATGTGTACACAGACACACATATATGGGGTAGGGAGGCAGGATTTAAGAAACTGGCTCACACAATTGTAAGCCCTACATCACCCATGGGTACCCTGTGTATACTGGCAACAAAAGAATGAGAAAAAGACAGATTAAGAGAGATAGTGGGACCAGGGGGCCATCACTCATTACTTTGGAGGAGACAGTGAAGGCCCGGAGCTCTGATCATCCACACTATTGGTTACACTCACTTTGATCTATAGGATAGGGGTGGAGTGATGGTAGAGTGAATCAGTGAGCTGGAAGTGAATCAGTGAGCTGGAACTGATGTGTCATTCTAAGGATTGATAACAGTGGCAGTTTGGAAGTTTCACAAAACAAGAACATGTGGTTATCTTTAGCCTATTATCTATGTGCTGCTGAAGGAACTCAGGCCTTACAAGGAGCCTACAGGTCTGGCTACGTCATAGTGCTATGAAGGGGTTTTACGTCCTTGAGCACAATGTTTATGGTAACAGAGCTTAGGTCACCCTGCACCGGAACATGAGGCATGAAGAGGCCTTCCTCCTCAGAGGCCTCCTGCAGCCTAATGCAATTGTTGTCCTTGTTATGTGTTACACATAACCAATTTACGTAGGCACTCTGTAAGTCCTTTCTCCTTTGCTGCTTTTCCCAACATGGCAACCTCAAAATCTGCAGGTAGGCCTGCAGGCTGGAGACCCAGGGAAGAATTGCACATTAAGACTACAGGTAGTTTGCTGTTAGAATTCCCTCCTCTTCAGGATAGGTCAGTCTTTTTCTATTAAGGCCTTAACTGATTGGATGAGGCCCACCTACATCATGAAGGGCGATCAGCTTTACCCACGGTTTACTGATTTAAATGTTAATATCATATAAACACTCTCATCACAGAAACATCTTGAATAACCTGTGACCAAATATCTGGGTACCATGGCCTAGCCAAGTCGACACATAAAATTAAGCATCACAGTATCAAAACATGCACATTTAGGTGATTATAAAGTAAAGAAATATAGGAAGTGAGGCTATCCAAGTCAGGAGAGGAGCTTAATTTTGAGAGGAAGAGGGAGTTCGTAGTTATGACAGGGGTATAGAAAAACTTGTAAGGTGGCTGGACTAGTTTTATTTCTCAATCTGAGTATTGGTTGCAAGAGTATTCATCTTAAAACAGATTATATTTAGAATATGTAATATAGATATTTATAATATAAAATAATTATTATTAACTATAGATTTCCCTGATGTGCTTTTTCTGTATCTGTATTTAGTTTAAAATTAAAAAAAATTAAATGTTAAGTGTCAAAGAGGGTTTAAACAAAGCTATGTCAACCTTTTTCTTTTGAGAGAGAGAAAGAGAGTCTTGCTTTGTGGCCCAGGCTGGAGTGCAGTGGCGTGATCTCAGCTCACTGCAACCTGTGCCTCCCTAGCACAAGCAATCCTCCCACCTCCGCCTCCTGAGTAGCTGGGACTATGGGCATGCACCACCATGCCCAGCTAAACATTTGAGGTTAAAATGTAGAGAGTATAATAATGACCCTGATTTTTTGTATAGCTCACTATCTAATAAGAAACAACCTTAAAAGAGTTCTACGATGTTTAAGTAGCACTACCACTGTTTGAATAAAGATATTGCTTGGTAACTACTTTTGAGTGAAAGCTCTTACTTAAATGAATAATATTCAGTACATTCACTTAAGTCATTGTACTGAATTATATATATGCATTTATTGTCATGGGAATATTGCACTGGATGGGTATTATGAAAAATCTCTTATCCAAATCCTTTTTTTTTTAGGGCAGAACTGCATAGAAATTATCTCAAAATAATATTTGACTTTTTTTTTCTTTTCCTTTCCTTCCCTATCTCCTTACCTTTCTCCCATTCTACTTTCTTTCTCCTTTCTGAAAGTATCAGGAAACTGACAAAGTTAAAGCTTTAAGGGCCCCCCCCTTCCATAAGTCCCTTATTAGGATTCTAGTAGAGTCCCTAAAAATGTTTTTGCTTGGTTATGTTTTGTAAAGTTGGCAAACTTTGGTCAAATGTTGCCTCATATCTGGTGCTACTGAGTAGCTACAAGCATTTTTTAGATTCAGCCACAATGAAATTGAGTAGGAGATCAGTGATTAGGGCTAATAGAGTATGTTTATCAGTTCACATTCACTTCTATGTCTAGATAGGTTGTTGCTCCCTGCCCTGGTATAGGAATGGTTTCCAGGAATACTTTGCTAATTCATCCTGCATGGTGACATGAAGGGGTAGGGTCCAAGGGTCACGTCACTATGTGAAGATGTCACATAGCAACAGGTATTGGAAATAAATGGAAGCTGAAATAAATGTAAGTAGAGGCTTCAATTCTCATTTATGCCTCACTGGAACAAAAGAAATATTCTCCGTAATGCAGACCGTGTTAATTATAAACACAATTTTTTTGTGTTTTGATTAAAGTCATACAAAATGAAATTTGTGAGAATTCCTATATTTATGACCTATGTTTATGATATTTTTTCAGCTTTCCAGAAATTGTAATCTGTTGTGATTTCTCATTCTAAATAATCACTTCTCTACTTCAAAAAGGCAAGCAGGGGACAGACATCCCATATATAACTGTTGCAATGTATTCCCAATACTGTATCTTCCAAATATTTATTTTGTCTTGAAAAATAAGAAAATCGAGGCTACTTTTTGAATGACTAATAGGTATTTATATAGCTCTTTCCTTTTTACAGAGGAAATGCAAATGGTAATTAAATGTTTTTATTTACTGTCAGTGTAGCCCTTTTTTTTTTTGAGATAAGGTCTTTGTCTCTCAAGCTGATGCAGTGGTGTGATATCTGCTCACTGCAACATCTGCTGCCTGGGCTCAAGTGATCTTCCCATCTCAGCCTCCAGAGTAGCTGGGGCTACAGGCACACACCACCACACTGGGCTTTTATATTTTTTGTAGAGATGGGGTTTTGTCATGTTGCCTGGGCTGGTCTCAAACACCTGGACTCGAGCAATTCTCCACCTTACCCTCCCAAAGTGCTGGGATTACAGACGTGAGCCACCGTGCCCACCCCAGTGTAGCTCTTAATGAAATATTTCTTCTGCAACAGTCAGGGAGAGGTGATTGGCTCTAATGTTCCTCTGGCCTTATTATAGCATTGAATACAATAAAGGCACTAACTAGAACCCTGCTGGGTGAACAAGGTTTATGACTAGATCACTTATTCTTCTACATTTAGGTCACATTAAAACAAACATTATCTTAAGAAGAAGAAAAATAGGTACTGTAAAATCTAACTGAAATGTTCCTCAAGCATATTTTAAATATCATAATTAAGTGCCTATGCCTCTTAGAGTGAAAACTATTGAGTTTTTCCTCAAAGAATAATTTTTGTTTCAATCATCATTTCTACCTAGAAGGTACTTTCACTATTTTCAGGGCTAGCCTGTAACATTTGAATACAGTGTGATTAAAACTGTACTTTTTGGGGTAATGGATATATATAGGCTGCCTGGAGGTCTAGATGTGAATTAAATAACTTGGCATATGCTGGATGCTTCAGGGAAAATTTCTTATTTCTCATGAAATGTATGCTGATTTCTGTCCAGTTATGTCCTGAAAGAGCCTGGAAACATCAAGATTTGGCACTCCAAAAGCTGCCTGAATTATAGCAGCAAACTCCTGTTCTGTTATTAAACCATCCATATTAAGATCAAAAAGCTTAAAGGACATTTGCAGAATCTTTTCAGTGTTGGCGGGATTGCATAGGACAGTCAGAACTATTACATACTCTCTGAAGTCTATCCTGCCATCGTTATTCCTGCCAAAGAGGGCAAAAAGTTGTCTCAAGGGCTCTGAAATTAGGAGTTTTAAATAACTTAAAAGTTCTTCAGTTCCTATCTTCCCTCCTTTTGAGGCAACGGCAATTGCAGCATATTCATCCAAATGCTGATTTTTATTACCCCAATCTAACTTTAACTTCTGGCTAATTTTTGTAAATTCCACCAAGCCAGCTTCTATGCGTAGTTGAAGGTTACCTGCGGGGGAATCATCAGTCTGCAGTCTTCCTAAGTGTGCCCCGTCACAGGCACCCCGAGAGCATTTGTCATGTTGATGTATACTTATTAGCAAAAAGGATGGGTTCTTTTCTTTCTTCATCATTTGGGATATAAACAGGCATAAATGCAGCTTCACCTTGGTGAAGGGTTGCCTGAGGGTCAACCTACAGGCCTGGAAGTGTGTAAATCCCTGCCACGTCCAGATTGCCGTGTCCGGGGTGTCTGGGTATCTGAGCAGCACTGGCTACACAGGAACACCTGGACAGAAGGCCCTGAGTTTAAAAGTGACTAGACAGCAGCGATTGGTACACCTTCTAGGAAAATCAGAATCTGTGGCCACTTCTTTCCAAATGTCACTCACTTCAGAATTTCATTCTTAGTATCTTCCTGGAATTGGGGTCTTCTCAGATCACAAGCATCGGCTGTATTGACAGTAGGAATTTCCCAGCCAATGAGATCTGCACATTTTGACTTGCAGAGACCACTGAGGGTAACCCCGCCAGCACACAGGATTCTGTCAAAGAAAGTAGAGTGGAGCGTGGTGCTGTAAGGAAGATAGGGACCTCGTCTCGGGTTGCCTTTTCTCTTTCCCTTTAGCCAGGAACCCAGCTAAAAAGAAAGTCACCTGAAGCTTGAGCTTCAGTAATGGTTTCACCAGTTTTCTTCTCCAACTCTTGGCGGGGTTGCGGGATTGAGCAGGACAGCCAAAGGTGGAAAGCATGGCCACTGGCCAGAGGAAGAGGAAGAAAATGCAGGACATTCGCACCCACGAGGATGATACAGGTCCAGCACCATGCACTGATGCGTGTCTGCTGAGGGTACAAGGACTTGATTATCTCCTGCGTGATCCCAGACTCCCTCACCTCCAACTCGGAGTCTGTGGACTGCAGAGCCGTGAAGCTGACTAGTAGACTCAGGCTGTGGGTAGCCTGGATTTGGGGGCAGCCTTTGGCATGCACCCCTTCCCCACATCCAATTGCTTTTTCTGTTTCCATATAATTAGAACTCTTACAGGCAATTGTAGGTTAATAGAAAATGCTGCATTACCTTTAAAATCAGAAAAATCAAAGATGGCAAATGATGTAACAGGGAATTCAAATCATATCAACAGCACAATCTTTTTTTCTTTTTTGTGAATATCTTGCTTTTGACATGCTTAGTAAATTATTTTCACATAGCAATTTCTGATGTTAAATTAGGCATGTATTATATACTACTAGGGATATATTAATTTAAATAGATTAGTATTATTAATAAATACAACTTTAATTTGGGTGCCATTACCTGTTTTTATTTACTGTGAGCTACTTTGGCAGCTAGTAAGTCAAATTCACCTACTTGCCCTACAAATAGATTTCTACAGTGATAGTAATAACTGTTTATCTTAAGAGGTTTAACTGATGGCACCCTTGAGGCTTTATATCTGTTACAAGTACTTTTCCATATCCATTGAAAATTAGAGTACATTCATTATTATAGGCCAGAATTGGCCATGGAATGTTTGATTCATAAATTCTTAACATTAGTCCACATGAACTTGTCACCTTCCTAAACTGACATAAGTAGCAACAACAACAAATATTAAAATCACCTTTGTCAGCAATAGGTTTTTATCAAAATAAGTGAGGATTATTTTACTATGTCAACACGTCCCACTCTTTCCCTTGTTGCTGCCCTTCCGGAGGAATCAGAGGAAAGCACCAAGTTGGTATGAACCAGGCATTTTTTTCTATACCTTGTGGCATTTGCAACTCTGACAATGCTCTATAGACTATTCCAGTTTTTGCTAATTGCTAATTTGAATTCCTTTTCTCTCCCCAAATTAAAAATCAAATTGTAGGTTCCTGAAAGATGTTTCCATCTATTGAAACACACCAGGTTACTGCTGAAACAGAAAAATGGTGTGGATACTGAAGTCTGCTACACAGTATTTGATATAAGTGGAACGATCATGGGTTTTACCACCAGATGGCTCTAGGTCGGATCCTAGCCTCCCAGCACTTACATTATGGGCATTGGCAAAGTTACACGTTAAATCACATTTTTACCACTTACGCATTGGTGATACCTACCTTGCATGTTGTTACGAAGCAACATATTATATAGAGAATTGGACTTTCGTTGTAAATACAAGTTGCTATGATACAATAATGTGAATTCTCAGGGACATTCTACTTTGTTCTGTCATGATCAGAACTATGCTTAATGAGGGAAGCAATCCTTTCACCAGTTTAGGGCTTATTTGGGAACACAGTGTAGTCTGTTATGTGATGTGATTTGGCAGTGTTACCGGTTGCCTCCCATGTTAAAGGAGAACAACCCAAGAGAATGAGTAGTAGTCACTTTAGCTGGTATTCTCTGTTCTGTAACTCTTTTCCAACTTGTACTTATAATGTTCATTTCTACTTTTGAACCCTTGTTTAATTTAACTGCATTCTATGTACGCGTCTTTTTTTTTTTTTTTTTTTTTTGAGATGGAGTTTCGCTCTTGTTGCCCAGCCTGGAGTGTAAATTGGGATCTTGGCTCACTGCAACCTCTGCCCTCCGCCTCCCAGGTTCAAGCAATTCTCCTGCCTCAGCCTCCCGAGTAGGTGGGATTACAGGTACCCACCACCATGTCTGGCTAATTTTTGTATTTTTAGTAAAGATGGAGTTTCACCATGTGGGCCAGACTGGTCTCGAACTCCTGACCTCAGGTGATCCACGCACCTTGGCCTCCCAAATTGCTGGGATTACAAGCGTGAGCCATCACGCCTTAGCCTATGTATGCTTCTTAAGGGAAGGTTTTATGTTATCACCTTACCTTTCTTTTTTATCTTCCCCCACAGTGCCTAGCAGTGTGCCAGATATATTATTCATTCATTAAGCAAATATTTGAGTGCCTACAATGTGCCAGGCCCTTATTCTAGACTTGGGTATGTATCAGTTAACAAAACCACAAAAAAAATCCCTGCCCTGTGGAACTTAGATTCTAGTGAACATAAGAAGTGTAGTATCCAATTCTTGTTGCACTGAATGGGGTAAATGGATCCTTTCCTTCCCTTTCTCTTTTGCTTTCCTTTTTCCTTTCCCTTTCCTTTTCTAATCTGACAGGGTCTCACTCCATTGCCTAGGCTGAAGTGCAATGGCCCAATCATAGCTCACTGCAACCTCAAGCTCCTGGACACAAGTGATCTTCTCACCTCAGCCTCATGAGTAGCTGGGACTTAAGGTGTGCACCCGTATGCCTGCCTAATTTTATTTTTTATTTATTTTTTGTAGAAATGGGGTTTCACCATGTTGGGCAGGCTGGTCCCAAACTCCTGCCCTCAAGCGATTCTCCTGCCTTGGCTTCTCAGAGTGCTGACATTACAGGCATGAACCACTGCACCCAGTCAAGATGTCAGCTTTAAAAAATGGTTTAATCTTCCCACTATAAATAGTATATGGCCCATTTTAAAAATGCATATTCATTTAGTTATATTTGCTTTCAAACTAATAGATATACTATAAATCCAAAAGAGATTTGATAATATAACTTTTTAATGGTTAAAAAATAGTAAAAAGAACTTCTGAACAATAGCATGAAAATTTATATCATTTGCAGGTTTGCCTTATAATATGTCACAGCTAATCTTTAATATACATTTGTAAAAGGCACCATATGTTAACAGAGTTTAAAAAAAAAAAAAGCAAGAAACCAAAACGGAGCCACTTACTCCAAACTTCCTTTTTGTACAAGTGTATACATTTTAAGGCAGATGCTTTTCTGTGCAAAATACACCAGGAGAAAAATCAACATTGTATTACATGTTCACACAATCTCCAGATTTTTTCAATACCATTTGTCAGGATATTTATTTATGATAAAGCACATTAAAACGGTTTTTTTCCTGATAAAACATAAAGAAGTTGATGAATAATTTTCAAAAATTATTTAGAGATTTCATTACAGACCCTTCATAGAAGTTAAAGAAAAGTCAAACTTTTTTTCTTGTTTCTTCTTTCAGAAATGTCCATATCAATTTGTTCACTATGTCAGGTTGGTCTTGCTGAAGCCAGTGACTGGCTTCTGACAAAATAGTTAGCCTGAAATAGTTTTTAACATAAATCTTTGTGACTTCAGCCATTTCAACCTCCATGAATGCGTCATTCTCTCCCCCACAGTAGTAGTGTTGGAGTGATCACCATGTGATGCTTGAGAGGCAGGCAGCTGTAAAAACAAAATACGTGGGCTTGAGATTCACTGTAAAAGTTAAAATGACATTTCCCCATAATGCCCTATTAAGCCATGCATTCTCAAAGGGGGCAATCTTGCCTCTAAAAGGGTGAAAATTAGATTCTTAGGAGGGTGAAAAAAATCCTACCCTTTGCATATATAAAGCATGGATATATGTACAGTACATAAACAGATATTAAAATTTCACAGGGTGGGGGTGATTGGGGAAAAAATGTCTAAAAAGGCTCCTTAGGAAAGTGATAATGAAAAAATGATTGAGAAACAATGCATTAAGTAATCAACCTTTACGATAAAATATTTAAAGGACTATTTAAGAAAAGATCCAATAAAATTTAAATTGGATAAGGCTAGTAAAATGTATAATAAAAGCTATAAGTTAAATATGAAATTCATCACTATGAGGAATAATTTGTTTTAAAAGGATACCAGAATTTCTGAATGGTGTGATGAGAGATTTAGACTATTAATATGTTACTGTTTAGCTTTATTTTAAGCTTTTTAGATAATCTGATGCATTTTATGTGAAAATTGGAACTGAAACTAAAAAAATATACTTGGACTGAGCTTTAATATTATATGATACTATATTTTGCAAAAAGATTCTTTTTTAAAACAAAGGTTTTGTTATATATATGTGTGTGTGTGTGTATGTGTGTACGTTCTTTTGTTTGTTTTTGAGATATCTTGCTCTGTTGCCAGGCTGGAGTGCAGTGACACAATCTCCACTCACTGCAACCTCTGACTCCCCGGTTCAAGCGATGCTCCTGCCTTAGCCTCCCAAGTAGCTGGGATTATAGGCATGTGCCACTATGCCCAGCTAATTTTTGTATTTTTAGTAGAGACAGGATTTCATCATGTTGGCCAGGATGGTCTCGATCTCCTGGCCTTGTGATCCACCTGCCTCAGCCTCCCAAAGTGCTGGAATTACAAGCATGAGCCACAGCACCTGGCCATATATATGTGTGTGTGTGTGTGTGTGTGTGTGTGTATGTTTTTAAAATTAATTTGAGATGGGGTCTCGCTATGTTGACCAGGCTGGTCTCAAACTCCGGGCATCAAGCGATCCTCCTATCTCGGGCTCCCAAAGTGCTGGGATTACAGGTGTGAGCCAGCATACCTGGCCTATATTTTCTTAAGTACAGAAAACTATAAAGAACAAAAATAAAATCATTTATAATTCCATTATCAAAAGGTAATATTTTGGTCATTTTTCTATGCATATACTTGAAACTACACTAACTAATGCAATGTAAACAACTTATACACAGCACACATATGCAAGTTTCACATTCAGTTTTATCAAGAATTTTCTAGCTTCATAACATTTTTCAAAAATAATTGTAAAAGATACTAGTTCATGGCATAACCCATAAATGACTTGACTATTCCCCTATAATTGAATATTTAGGTTTTATGGTATTTCTCCTTGTTTTAAATTATGCTATAATAAGCATTTTATGCCCAGATTTTTCTTGGCATTTCCGATAATCCCTTTGGGCTACAGCCTGGTTGTAGAATTCCTGAGCTAAAGGGAACAAATATTTTTAAAGCTTTTGACATCTTCTGTTAACTGTTTTTCAGTAAAGTTAATTTTTAATTACATTTATTACACTCCTATTGATTACGAATGGACATCCAACTGTTCAGCACTGAGTCACATTTTTACTAGTAAATTAAAAAGCCCGATCTGTGGCAATTTGGAGTTGACAGCAGGATATTATATATGCCCTACAAAGACTTAACTTCTGACTCCACACAAGTGGCCACCATTTGGTTGTAATGCTCTTAAAAATTAAGTTCTTTGTGAATGGGTAAATTGATAGAAAAATGTATTTTATACTTGCTAACTGATGGGTTAGAATACAAACTTTAGGGCTGGGCATGGTGGCTCATGGCTGTAATCCCAGCTCTTTGCGAGGCCAAGGTGGGCAGATCACCTGAGATCAGGAGTTCGAGACCAGCCTGGCCAACATGGCAAAAACCCTTCTCTATTAAAAATACAAAAAATTAGCTGGGCGTGGTGGCTTATGCCTGTAATCCCAGCTACTCGAGAGGCTGAGGCAGTAGAATCACTTAAACCCAGGAGATGGAGGTTGCAGTGAGCTGAGATCGCACCACTGAACTGCAGTCTGGGCAACAGAGCGAGACTCCATCTAAAAAAAAAGAAGAATACAAACTTTAAAGCCAGTTACATTCTAAAGCACAATAATGTTCAAAACCAAAACATTTTCTAACAGTTTTCTGCATAGTTTAGTAATATCTGTGCATAGAACAATTGAATTAGTAAGGTAAGGGGAGTTTTAAAGACTATTAGTCAAAGAGCAAAGAGAAATATAAATTCTTCACCAGATCAAAATAGTGGTGAAAGAAAGGAGTTTCCAGAAAGCAGAAGAAAAGCATATTCTCTGGTCCTGAGGTTTCAAATTACTAAATTTCACATTAAATATGTTACAAATGAAATAAACTAATTAATAATTAAGATGATATTTTGGTTTTTATCTGCTGACTCATTTGATTTCTCAACTGGTTCAAACATTAGGGGAGCAAAAAGAGGTGCTATTTGTCAGATTCCCCCCAAATACCCAACAGTACATGCATTCTACAAACATATAAACGTGTTTTGGATGCATTTAAACTGTATATATAAATGGTATCATACTCTACATATCCTTCCACAACTTGTTTTTGTGCCTTAATATATTTTTAACATTTATGCCTCGATGATGAGGTAGGAGGTGGGACTCAGCTCTGGACCAGATTGAAGACTGGCTGAAACAAGTAAGAGACACCAAAAGCACTTCTCTGTAATATGCCCACCAGTGCTATGACACTTTGCCATTACTGTGGTAACACCCAGAAGTTACCATCCCTTTTCTAAAAATTTAGAAGTTAGAAAATTAGAAATTACATGCCCCTTAACTTGCATGTAATTAAAAGTGGGTATAGATATGAATGCAGAACTGCCCCTGAGCTGCTTACTCTGGGCACACTATCTATGGGTTAGCCCTGCTCTGTAAGGAGCAGTATCTCTGCTGTTGCTGCACACTACTACTTCAATAAAAGTTGCTGTCTAACACCACCAGCTTGCCCTTGAATTTTTTCCTGGGCGAAGCCAAGAGCCGTTCAGGCAAAGCCCCAGTTTGGGGGCTTGCCCGCCCTGCATCAATGATACATGAAGTTCTACTTCACTCATTTTCATTCCTATACAGATTTCCATCATATGACTTTACTGCAATTGATCCATTCTTCTGTTAATAGACATTTTAAAATGTCTAATTATTTTGATAATTGAAATAATAACTGAATTTATTCCTGTACACATCCATTTATACACATGTGCAAGAGTTTCCTTACAGTACATTCCCAGAAATAGAACTGCTTTTCAGAGTATACACATGCTCAACCTTATTTAATATTGTCAAATTGTTTTTCAAACTGACTGTATGCTCCACAAGCAGCATGTAAGAATTCTTTGCGCTACTTCACTGCCAACATATTCTCAAATGGTTAATTTTTCTCCAATCAAATGAGTTTGAAACATTTTACTTACCTGATGTGCTACATACTGCTCCACAAAACTTCTTCCCTTCCACTATAGCGATTTAAAAAATCCAATTTCTAGCAGGACAATTGGCTACCCAGAATAAAGACTGACTACGTTTCGTAGACTTCCTGAAGCTAGGTGAGGATGAAACGTGTGTAACTTCTAGGTCGTGCCCAGCATGCCCTCTCTGACACTTCCCACTTTCCACTGACAAATGCAGATGTGGTGGTAAGCCACCATGGAGCACACAGACAAGGGCAACACCCTATGGATAACAGAACAACGAAACAGAAAGCGCCAAGGATTCTGACCCAAGAATAACATTATACCTGTGCTGACTTCATGGGACAAAGCCACACCACTCTAGACTTTTTATTTGTGAGAGAAAGAATTTCTATCTTGTTTATGCCACAGAAATTTTATATCTCTCTTACAAGCAGTAATACCTATGTTCTATATCTGACTACCAGTAGGGTTCAGCATCTTTCATGTATTTATTAACTGTTAGATTCCTTTTCCGTGAATTGCTTTCTCATGTCCTTTATCCATTTTTTTAATTGAACTACTTTTTTTTTGTATTGACTCGGAGGTATTCTTTATAAACTCTAGATATTAACTCAAAATTATGTATTACAAATAACTTCTCCCCCACCTAAGGTTGCTTATCATTTTATATCTTTTGACATATAGATATTTTTAAATATTAATGTGGTCAAATGTATCAGTCTTCACAATTTTAGAGCTATTTGTGCTTTATTTAAGAAATCCTTCCTATCTGAGGTCATGAAAGTTTTATTTCCTAGACATTTTAAAGTTTTGATTGTCATATTTGGGTTTTTATTTCCCTAAAGCTTATTTTTATATTTTATTTTATTCTATTATTTTACATTCGGGGGGTACACGTGTGGTTTGTCACATGGGTATATTGTGTGATGCTGAGGTTTGGGTTTCTACTGATCCTGCCACCCAAATAATAAACATAGCTCCGATAGGTAGTTTTTCAATCCTTGCTGTCCTCCCTCCCTCCACCATTCTGGAGTCCCATTGTCTATTGTGCCCATCTTTATGTCCATGTATACCCAATGCCTGAAGCTTATTTTTTGTCTGGTAAAATAAAACATAGGGACCTAATTTAGTTTTATTCTAGATGCATATCCAATTATTGCAACAAAATGTTTTGAATCTTCGCCACTGGTTTAAAATGCTATCTCTGTCATACACATGAAGTTCCCACATATATGGTTCTGTTTTGGGGCTTTCTTGTCTATTTCATTAATCAATTTGTCTATCCCAGAGTGAACACCATATGCCATTTATTTTATAGCTTTATTATAAGTCTTGATACCTAATAGGGCTATTCATCCACCTATTCTTTTCTTTTTTTTTTTTTTTTTTTTGAGACAGGGTCTTGCTCTGTCACTCAGGCTAGAGTGCAGTGGCATCATCTTGGCTCACTGCAACCTCAAGTGATTCTCGTGCCTCAGCCATCGGAGAAGTTGGGATTACAAGCGTGTACCCCAAAGCCCAGATAATTTTTTGCATTTTTAGTAGAGACAGGTTTTGCCATGTTGGCCAGGCTGGTCTTGAACTCCTGACCTCATGTGATCCACCCACCTCAGTCTCCCAAAGTGCTGAGATAACAGGAGTGAGCCACCACCCCTGGCCACCTATTCTTTTCTTTAAAATGATCTTGGCCATTCTTGGTCCTATGCTCTCCCATGTAAATTTGTCAAGTTTCATTTAAAAACTTTCTTATCATTTTCACTGAAGTTGCATTAAGTTTATAGAATAATTTGGGGGAGAAACCAATAACTTTATTTTTTATTTTTAAATTATTAATTTAAAAACTTTTCTTTTTTTGAGACAGAGTCTTACTCTGTTGCCCAGGCTAGAGTGCACCAGCAGGATCATAGCTCACTGCAGCCTTGAATTCCTAGGCTCAAGTGATTCACCTACCTGAGCCTCATGAGAAGCTGGGACTGCAGAGGCATGCCATAACATCTGGCTAATTAAAAAAAATTTTTTTTTTTTTTTTTTGCAGACACATGGCCTCACTGTGTTACAGGCTGGTCTCTAACCCCTGACTTCAAGCAATCCTCCCACCTCAGCCTCCCAAAGTGCCGGGATTACAGGCATGAGTCACTGTACCTGGCCCTAAGAACTTTATGATATTGTAGTTTGCTACTCATAAACATGGTAAACCAGAGCTGATTTTCAGTAGTTTATACCAGCAAGTCTGTATCAATCGTGAAGTTATTAAAATACTTCTCAGAAGGGCAGGGTGGTTCATATCTGTTATCCTAACACTGAGATGGTGTCCTTTGAGGCCAGGAATTTGAGGCTGAAGTGAGTTGTGATTATGCCACTGCACTCCAGTCTGAGCAACAACAGAGACCCTGTCTCAAAAAACAACAACAAAAAAAACTTCTCTACCGATTGGTAAATAGCCATTACTCTAAGCCCATATTCTTTAATGTCTTAGAATAAATTTTGATAATCCATAAAGGTCATCTTTTGTTAGAGTCATTCCTATATACTTTAGAATTTTTTGTTGTGTTTGCAGGTGCATCTGTTTAAGAAATATATGTTTTATAATGGTTATTGGTTTCTAAGACCGTAATTTTCTATCTTGAGCTTTTATTTATCAACTTTGTTGAGCTGTCTTAATTTTGATAATTTTTTATAGGTTCGCCCGGTTTTTCTAGATATATAAATACATTATCTATGAATTATTATGGTTTTATTTCTTTCCTCCCTGATTCTCACAATTTTTTTTTCTTATCTTACATGCTGGCTGAGACATAATATAGTGGTGAATAGAAGGAGTTATAGCCATCAAGTTTATCTTTGTTTTCTTTTCTTTTTGAGACAGGGTCTCATTTTTTCTCTAAGTGTACACCATGTCTTATCTTTTACTCTATACTTTCTTTTTTTTTTTGAAATGAAGTTTCACTCTTGCTGTCCAGGCTAGAGTGCAATGGTGCAATCTCGGCTCACTGCAACCTCCGCCACCTGGGTTCAGTCAATTCTCCTGTCTCGGCCTCCCGAATAGCTGGGATTACAGGCATGTGCCATCACGCCCTACTAATTTTGTATTTTTAGTAGAGATGGAGTTTCTCTATGTTGGCCAGGCTGGTCTCAATCTCCTGACCTCAGGTGATCTGCCCACCTTGGCCTCCCAAAGTGCTGGGATTACAGGCGTGAGCTACCACACCCAGCCATCACTCCATATTTTCTCCCCCAGACAATATCTTCTAAAACCAAAGCTTGTATCTACATCAGTGACTCCCAGATCTTACATATCTTCATCCCAGATTCTCTCCTCTGAGTTCCAGACACTACTATCCAACTGCGTATTTGAATATCTAAGGCATCACTCAAAAGTCAGCTAACCTAAGACCAATAAATTTCATGACTTTCCCATCAAAACCAGTCCCGTTCTAGTGTTTCCTGTTTCAGTAAATGGCATGCTTATCCATACCATTGTGCATGCCAGAAATCCAGGAACCGTATCTGACATCCTCTCCTTGTTCCTCCTCCAACCCACTCCCAACCCCTGCCAATCTTACCTCTTAAGTATCTTTTCAATCTGCCCACTCTCTCCATCTCCACTGTTTTCAGACTAGTTGTTCAAGTTACCATCATCTCTAGCCTGGACTGCTACACTTTCCCCCACGTTTTCACATTTACTCTGAAAATTCTCCAATACATTCTCTGCACTATGGCCAGACTGAACTTACTCAGATACACATGTGGGTTGTTTTTCTTTCTGCTTGACATTCTCATTCACTGGCTTCACATTCGTGGCTCTTACATCCTTCGTATGGTCTACTTGGCTATGCATGGCCAGCTGCTACCCACCTCTTGGACCCAGCCTCATAATGCTCTTCTCACCCTTACTTTCTGTGCTCTGGCTAAGAAGCCCTAATTCTCTTGCTTGAAGCTGCAGTCCTTTTCCCAGCTTCCCATAGGGCTTTGGTACCTGTTGTTTCCTTTTTCTAGAATGCCAGTCCTTCTGATCCCAATCTTGTCTAGTCAATACCTAACTCATCCTTCACTTCATTGGTCTAACATCATTTCCTCGGTTCTCATCTCTTTCTTGCAAAGCCTTTCTGTTAGTTTATAACTATTCACTCATTACTGTGGTTATTTGCTTAATGTCTGTTTTTCCTACTAGGCTACAAGTTTTGTGAGACCAGAGACCTTATCTAGTTTTGCTCATTACTATGTTCTGAGTACTAATGCAGCCCAGAACATACTGCTTAATAAATAAATCATCATTTAAAAATAACTAAAAATATACATCTATTCAAAATAATCTAAAAGGAGAGAATAAGTGGATAGAGTTGTGGATAAAACAAGTGACAGCTACATGGAGGATTTGTTATATTATTCTGTCTACTTTTCCATATGTTTGAAATTGTCCATAAACGCATGCCTGTAATCCCAGCTACTCGGGAGGCTGAGGCAGGAGAATCGCTTAAACGCAGGAGGCACAGGTTGTGGTGAGCCAAGATTGCACCACTGTACTCTAGCCTGGGCAACAAGAGTGAGACTCGGTCTCAAAAAAACATAAAAAAATAAATAAATAAAAAGAAATTGCCCATAAAAAGATTATGCGACTTACTAAAAAAATTAAAATACTTTGAGTCTTTGGATAAGTGGTGAACTTAATCTTACAAATAAAATAGTGTCCCTTTAGAACCAGACTGAAATATTTTTATTTAACTAACAGAAATTATACCGACCTGAAGATATTTCGGTAATAGTTAATTGGACCACTTAATGCTCCGGGCTGAGAAAAGACATAAATATAAGCTTCAAGATCCTCTGTTGTTAATTGGCATCCTTTTCTTCCAATGCCAGTGCTGTGACTGGTAAACAAATGTTTCAAAACCTAATTTAAGTAAGAAGAGAATAATTAAAACTTTTTGCTTAAATCTTTGGCTTTGGAAAGGAGATGGTGGTCATTGTGCAGTGAAAACTCCTAATTTCTGCCCTAGCCACGTTTGAGATCTCGTTGTTTATACACACATATTCTATGCATTTCTGCTTTCCTGGCTTTTTTTTCCTCTATATTCTTCCCTTCTAATCCCCCCTGCACACTTCCATTTTTAAAAAAGCATCCTGTCTTCTTGGTGCCTATTTATAGTCTACAAGGCCCAGCTCAAGAGGTTCTTGAATAAATGACTAATTCCCCATCTGGGCAGGAAATAAAAGATAAGCCCAGGACATTGAGAAAGCAAGCTATCACTGACTAAAGGGATTATGTCCAAAACCCACAAAAGCCAGCCTGAAGGGATGCCTCATTTGATGCCTATTGTGGGACAATTTGGGCATCCAAAAGAATAATGACTATAACTAATAGCAAATATATACTCATTTTTCTAAAAGTTGTTTGTAAAAAGAAAAAGAATGAGCATATATCCCACCATTCTTGTGTGAACTATATTTCAGAATAAATTGTAGATGTGGATAAATTCTTCTTTATAGCAGAATTTAAAGAGCAGAAAGAATTATAAAATTAGAAAATCACCAGTTTTCATACCCTAATGAATAATGGGCCTAGACTATGATCACTAATACATTGCTAAAATTAATTTGGCAGGATGTTAGAAAATTTTGGATAGGCTGACAACTCATGAGCTCACTGGTTTCATGTGCTTCCCTGACGGGATGCGTTAAGAAATACACAGTACCATCTATTAAGTATTCTTTTCAAATTAAAATTTAATCAAGCCTCTAGATCACCAGTACCTATGAAGTAGGAAAACAAGGGTTAGACGAATAAGTCGAATACCGCCATGATGAAGCAATCAGCCAAATCCAAAACGTAGATCTTTCCTCAAGGCAAATTTCTTCAATAAAGAAGTGATATTTTTTAAAAAATAAGAAAAGAAAAGAAAGAAGGCACTACTAGACATTTTAAAAGCCGTACAACTAAATATAAGATATAGACTTTGGTTCCTGATTCAAACAAATAAAGTAGTATATCAAGACAGTTATGCTAGTTAATGAAATTTGAATGGGTATTAAATGATATTGAGGAATTGTCATTTATGATGTTAGGTTTGATAACGGCATTGGGGTTAGGTTTTTTTTTTTTTTTTTTTTAAGTTTTTATCCCATCACAGTTACACACAGAATTTACAGGTTAAACTATATTATGCCTTTTAAAAATCCTCACCAGTATCTAACACCATGTTGGACACATAAAAAGCATTTTGGCCAGGAGTGGTGGCTCATGCTTATAATCCAGCACTTTGGGAAGATGAGGTGGGTTCATCACTTGAGGCCAGGAGTTTCAGACCAGCCTGGGCAACATGGTGCAACCCAGTCTCTACAAAAAAATACAAAAATTAGCCGGGTGTGGTGGTGCACACCTGTAGTACCAGCTACTTGGGAGGCTGAGGTGGGAGGATTGCTTGAGCCTGGGAGGCTGAGGCTGCAGTGAGCTGTAATTGTGCCACTGCACTCCAGCCTGGGTGATAAAGCAAGCTCCTGTCTCAAAAACAAAGCAAAACAAAAACTAAAATTAAAAAAGCTTTAAATAAATTTCCAAGACACTTGCATATGACTACTAGTGTCAGTGTATGTGTGACACTAATATCTACATGTTTACTTTGTGAAGAGCTTTTTTTTTTAACCCCAAAGTCTTCTACTTCTGCTGCTGTTAAACCTGACATTTGCATTCCCTCAGATCCCCATGAGTTGTTCTCTAAAAAGGGGTATGCCTGTAGGGGCACTGTCTCACAAAAAATTAAAAACAGCCAGGTATTTAAATACAGAAACAGAGGCTATAAAAATAAGCAAGCCTATATGTAAGTTCTTAAAACCATTTGTTAAGTTTTAATAATTTCCTTTCATTTCTCATTCTTCTTCTTCAAGGTGGACTTTAAAATATTTTTCATTAATAATAATAATAATACATTATTTGTTTGACTTACCTTGAAATCATTTATTGAGAACATAAATTCTGGGAACCATGGTATTTGGAAGAAGTAGTAATAACTGGATTTGAACAGCTGAGCAGGGTGTCGTAAATATATTCTGAAATTAAAATGCCATGTTAGACCTTATCCAAGAGTATAAATTACTTACTGTTAGAAGAACTTCTTTTAGGACAATTTCACTTTAAGATATCCCATAAAATAATCCATAAGCACGGCTTCTTTGGAACAATTTCTATGCTCTTGTATCTTATTATGAGTATTTCTGCTATTTACAAAATTTATACCACTTTATTTTATTATTATTATTATTTTTGAGACAGAGTCTTGCTCTGTCACCCAGGCTGGAGTGCAGTGTTGCAATCTTGGCTCACTGCAACCTCCGCCTCCCGGGTTCAAGAGATTCTCCTGCGTCAGCCTCCTGAGTAGCTAGGATTACAGTCACCCACCACCGCGCCTGGCTAATTTTTTGTATTTTCAGTAGAGATGGGGTTTCACCATGTTGGCCAGGCTGGTTTCAAATTCCTGACCTCAGGTGATTCGCCCGCCTCAGCCTCCCAAAGTGCTGGGATTACAGGCTTGAACCACCACGCCTAGCCTTATACCATTTTAAATAAAAAGGAAGTTTCACTTAATGAAATTTTGACTCAAAAGGGAACAGGAAGCCCAAACAACACTGCTTTTCCTCCAAGGTCATTATCACTGACCTACCACTTTTCCTAGGAATACATGGTGATGTAATATTCTGATGTTTATAAGATTTTCCTTACAGGTTGATTCAAATTGAACACTTTGTTCATTTGGCCTCAAAAGGAACTGAAGTTTTTCCTATAAATGAATTCATGTATCTAGAAAACCCATTCATTCAATGAATATTTGACTATCTACTATGTGCCAGGGGATTTAGCAGTGAACAAGACAGAAACGGTTCCCAGAAACAATGCACGTACACAATAAATAGGTAACACATACAAGATCACTTTAGAGAGCAATAATACTGTAAAGAAAATAAAAGAAGGCAATCTGATTGACAGTGATGGTAAGGTGGGGTGGAGGGACTACTGTGTAGTAGAAGTGGTCAAGAAGGCCTCTCCGAGGATGCGATATGTTTGCTGAGTACTGAATGGTAAGAGGGAGTCAGCTGTGCAAAGATCTAGGGAGAACATCCAGGAACAGCAAGCAGATAATGGGCTTGGTACATTTCAGATGCCGAAAGGCCGGTGTGGCTGGTGTATGATGAATGAAAAGAAGACGGTATATGATGAGTCAGAGAGAAAAGCAGAAGCCTGATCATGTAGGACCAGAATAGTAAGATTTTAAGTGCTTTGGGAAGACACTAAAGTTTTAAACTGGGGAGTAATACAATCACGTATTATAAAAAGTATGTACCGGCAGGCATGGTGGTTCATGCCTGTAATCCCAGTGCTTTGAGAGGCTAAGGCAGGAGACTGCTTGAAGCCAAGGGTTTAAGACCAGCCTGGGCAACACAGCAAGACCCTGTCTCTACAAAAAATATAAAAAATTAGCTGGGTGTGGTGGTGTAAGCCTGTAGTCCCAGCTGCTTGGGAGGCTGAGGTGAAAGGATCACTTGAGCCCAGCCTTGAAGTCAAGGCTGCAGTGACTATGATTAGGCCACTGGAATCCAGGATAGGGGACAAAGTGAGACCCTGTCTCTAAAATATGGGAAAAAAAGAGTGTATGCTTGCATACTACGCAATCTTATTTTCCTTACTATAAAATTCATTTTTTCTTATTTCCAATTTCATAACTACATTCAACATAGAGTTTTTAGAAACATAATTTTCAGGTAAGTTTACCATTGTTACACTAAAGTTTTTGCAAAGTCATAATTGAGCAAGATTTATTCACCCCTGCATTAAAAGATATCAATACAATTAAGGGAAAAATAGAGGCAAGTTATTTGAAAACCTCATATTGACCTGACAGGGTGGAAACTATTATTTTATATATATATATATATATATATTTTTTTTTTTTTTATTGCATTTTAGGTTTTGGGGTACATGTGAAGAACATGCAAGACTGTTGCATAGGTACACACATGGCAGTGTGATTTGCTGCCTTCCTACCCATCACCTATATCTGGCATTTCTCCCCATGCTATCTCTCCCCAATTCCCCACCCCATGCTGCCCCTCCCCTGTTTCCCCCCCGACAGACCCCAGTGTGTGATACTCCCCCTCCCTGTGTCCATGTGTTCCCATTGTTCAACACCCACCTATGAGTGAGAACATGCGGTGTTTGATTTTCTGTTCTTGTGTCAGTTTGCTGAGAATGATGGTTTCCAGGTTCATCCATGTCCCTACAAAGGACACGAACTCATCGTTTTTGATGGCTGCATAATAGTCCATGGTGTATATGTGCCATATTTTCCCTGTCCAGTCTATCATCGATGGGCATTTGGGTTGGTTCCAAGTCTTTGCTATTGTAAACTGTGCTGCAATGAACATTCGTGTGCATGTGTCCTTATAGTAGAACGATTTCTAATCCTTTGGATATACACCCAGTAATGGGATTGCTGGGTCAAATGGAATTTCTATTTCTAGGTCCTTGAGGAATCGCCACACTGTCTTCCACAATGTTTGAACTAATTTACACTCCCACCAACAGTGTAAAAGTGTTCCTATTTCTCCACATCCTCTCCAGTTTACAAAAGAAGACATACATGAAGCCAACAAACATATGAAAAAATGCTCATCATCACTGGTCGTTAGAGAAATGCAAATCAAAACCACATTGAGATACCATCTCACGCCAGTTAGAATGGTGAGCATTAAAAAATCTGGAAACTATTATTGATAAAATAATTCCAGAAATATTTCAAGTATTTTCTTGCTGAAATCACCAATTGCAATTTGTCCATATAGCACCACCACTAAAATAACATTTATGCTAGGGTCCTGATCAATTGAACAAGCATGTAGTATGACTTCTGCTGTTTAATTCAACCTAGAAAAATACAAAGACTTTCAGGACATTTGAATCCTAAGCCTCCATCCTACTATACCCCAACAGTGACACTTCAGTTGGATATGTATCTAAAAGTCATCTCTTACATTTATATTTACTTATGTATTTACATAGTCATGGTCCCTTTCTTCCTTATCTGTTTAATTTTGAGGAAGAAATAGAAATATGTGGTTCCGAATTTTTTATTTCCTAGAGTCCTGCTGTGTAGTAGAGTACTTAAACCTCAGAAAACTTAACAAGGGTAAAGAGTACAAAATTATAATTTTTTTGCCAAAACCAAATAAAAATGTGCCTGGCCATTTTTCACAGGTCTTTAATCACTATTAAGTTTTTGAGAATTCCCTTGAAAATGGAGGTTCTCAAAGTATCATCCATGTGACTCCCCGGAGATTCCCAAGACCCTTTTAAGGTATCCAGGCAGTTAAAACTATTTCATAGCAATATTAACATATTTATTTGCTTTTTTCTCACCATGTTGATATTTGCACCAATACCACAAAAGGAATGATGGTTAAAGCCACTGCTACTTTAGCACGAATCAAGGCAGTGGCACTGAACAATACTAGTAGTCATCCTATTCTTCACCACCACACACTGGTGACAAACTAATTAATTAAATTTAATTAACTGCTAGTTTCACTTAACAGCATCCTTGATGAAATAGCAAAAAATATTAATTAAACTTGACCTTTGAGTACACGTTTTCAATATTCTGTGGGATTAAATAGAAAGTACACATAAAGCAATTCTGTTGTCTCAAGACAACACAAATACAATGATTGTCTCAGGGAAAAGCACTTCTACAATTGTTTGAGCTGATGGGTTGAATTAGCTCCTTTTTTTTTTGAGACAGGGTCTCACTTTGTCACCCAGGCTAGAGTACAGTGCCACAATCTCAGCTCACTGCGGCCTGACCTCCTGAGCTCAAGAGACCTTCGTGCCTCAGCTTCCCCAGGTAGCTGGGACTACAGGCACACACAACCACACCCGGTTAATTTTAGCTGCATTTTTAAATGCAACATCGTTTTTACTTGAAAGAATGACTAACAACCTATCATCAGTCAAACATTAGTATCTGGCAGACAATCTCTTGAAAATTAGCAAAGCGAGCCTGTCACATCAAGGAAAATAATCATCAGTATTTGTTGCCATTGATAAAAATCAGACTTTCAAATGAACCTGAGAACTTTGGAAAACTTGTATCTGCTATTGTGAGCTTCACAGCTTTGCACTACTTTAAAGGCTTTTCTGATGATATCAGGATAATGTCAAAGAACGTGATTTTTTAAATATTGTATGATAAATGTGCCAACTTATGGAAGATCTGCATAAATCAGTGAACCAACATATTCCAATACATGATGATACAAAACCAGGCTGGATAAAAGATCCAATAAAAGTGCTAGGGAGACCTGTGTGTTTTAATAGAGCACAGTATAAAAAATCATTTCTATGTCATCACGTTCCACATTGTTACCTTTGAGAAGCCATTTGCTGGGCGTAGTGGTTCATGCCTATAATCCCAGCACTTCGGGAGGCTGAGGCGGGCGGATCATGAGGCCAGGCTTTCGAGACCAACCTGGCCAACATGGTCAAACCCTGTCTCTACTAAAAACACCTAACTTAGCCAGGCGAGGTGGCGTGTGCCTGTAATCCCGGCTACTTAGGAGGCTGAGGCAGGAGAATCTCTGGAACTAGGGAGGCGGAGGTTGCAATGAGCCAAGATGGCGCCTCGGCACTCCAGCCAGGACAACAGAGCAAGACTCTATCTCAAAAACAAAATATTAATTTTTAAGTTTGATGTAGTATTAAAGAAAATCCACAGTTATCCGAAAAGGCTATTAAAATACTCCTCCCTTTTCCAATTACAAATCTGTGTGAGTCCAGATTTCTTCATATACTTCAATTCAAACGACATATTGGAACAGACTGAAGAGATTTGCAAAAATGTAAAACAATGACACTCTTTTCACTAAAATTTTGTTTTGGAAGATGTACTTTTCATTAAAATATGTTATTTAAGTTATCATGTAATGGTTTCTTTTGATGAATTAGCATACACTTTTTTTTTTTTTATTGAGACGGAGTTTCGCTCTATTACCCAGGCTGGAGTGCAATGGCGCAATCTCGGCTCACCACAACCTCCGCCTCCTGGGTTCAAGCAATTCTCCTGCCTCAGCCTCCCCGAGTAGCTGGGACTACAGGCTGCCCCACCACGCCCAGCTAATTTTTGTACTTTTAGTAGAGACGGGGTTTCACCATGTTGACCAGGATGATCTCGATCTCTCGACCTCGTGATCCACCCACCTCGGCTTCCCAAAGTGTTGGGATTATAGGCGTGAGCCACCGCACCCGGCCAGCATACATATTTTTAAATTTCTGTTTTAACTTCTAATACATGAATACTTATAAACCATATAATTAAAAACTCAGTGGGATCTTTAATAATTTTAAGATCATAAAGAACCCCAAGACCAAAAATGTCAGAACTGCTGCTTTAAAGAATACTGCTATTCCTGACAGCCAAGCAGTCAAGCAAGAAAAGAATCTATTTCTAGGCTGTCAAGATTCATTATTGTTAAAGCAATGTCACTGCATTTTTCCCTTTATCCCTCCCCAAGTTAACAGTAAAATATTTTTTTGAAGGAATAAAATTATGCAAGCAAGCATAAAGCTAAATTTTCTTAGATTCCAAGGTATCTGTTATACACTATCATGGAGGTTTAAAACCAAGGTATCTGTTATACACTGTCACGTGCTATCATGGTTTAGTCACTTAATTTAAAAATATTATAGTAACCAAATTTTGCTGTTCATAATCCAAAATGTCAGTGGCAAGAGTGAACTGCCATATTAGCAGTCCTGTTTTGATGGAAACGTGAACTCACCTGTAAATACATTTGGATGAGGGAAGTTAATAACAATGAGCTTCGTCACCATTTCAGGATAACAGACGGCAAGTAGCCAAGCAATCATGCCCCCCCCCAGTCATGGCCAATAAGAACACATTTGCTATACCCTGTAATCAAGAAATAAATGTTGACATCATTAAAAGAAACAGGTGAGTGCACTGTTACCTCACATAAAATAGTTACACTTCTGCAACCTCTTTCATTATCTTATCCTAATATGCACTATATACATAATTCAGTGTGTCTAAAACTTGTCTGTACATCACTTAGATAGCTCCACTCTAAACCTATAGATTGAGAATCTCTTCCAGGAATCCATATATATATCTCTTCCAGGAATCCATATATATATATATATATATATATATATATATATATATATAATCTGAAATAGGCCAGTGTGGTGGCTTACACCTATAATCTCAACACTTGAGAGGCCAAAGCAGGAGGATTACTTAAGTTTGAGACCAGCCTGAACAACACAGCAGGACCCCCCTGCCACTGTCTCTACAAAAACATAAATTAGCCAGGTGTGGTGGTGCCCATCTGTAGTACCAGCAACTCTAGAGCCTGACGTGGGAGGATCCCTTGAGCCCAGGAGTTCAAGGCTGCAGTGAGCCATGATCATGCCACTGCACTCCAACCTGGGTGACAGAGTAAGACTGAGACCCTGGGGGAGTACAAAACAAACAAAAAGAATCTGAAATAGCTACTATTACTCAGCTCTTGTCCCATGGACGTGCGTGCGTTGGAAACCATGGTAAAGACTGGACATAATGAAGTCATAAGCAAGGTTATTTAGGTTATTTTTTGAATGCTCAGAAATTTCTAGTTATAGTAAAATTATAAATGTCTCATCTATGTTCAACTCATAAATATTTATTTCCAGGAAGCATCTATTTCTTCCCTAACTTCATAAATCCTATGTACAACTCAACACAGAAAATGTGCCACTAATTTGGAACTGTGAAGTCAAATTGAAGTAATGAAAAGTCAATTTTGCACCAGTTTCATTTCATGTAATCACTCAGTAATCTAAAATAGGTTAAAATGTTGATTAATAGAGATTCCTACAGGATTTCCATTGTATCGATGGATAAAATTCATTTGTAATTTATTCCTGGAATACTTAAAATTGCTTAATTCTTTCAAGGAAGTACTTTTCACCATCACTCCTCACCACTATACTAATACACACACATAGACATAGACACACACACATACATCTTGATTATATTAATTATTTCCTAAAAATTTCATGATGACAAATTTAGGCCAGGTCTGACTGAGTTATCAAAAAATCTGAAATATAACTGTTCAAAATCATCGTCTGAGTCTCTTTACTGTAATCAGACTAAATGACGATATTGCATGTGACACACCCAGACCTCATCCATTTTTTTCTCCCCTAAAAATTTTGGCCTGATCTATGCTCTCATTAGATTACTGTAGAAAGTGCCTTTGATTTCATGGTGTTTCTCACCATATTGGTTCCATTAACATACTGATGATAGCAGCTTGGTTTCAGTCAAAAGAGATATTGTATTAATAGATTGGAATATTGTTAAAAAATATTTCCTCTCCCCTTCTCCCTACTGTCATAGAAGGAGTCTACTTGATGCCCCTTTGATTTTAGACTTGGCCATGTGATTTGCTTTGGTCTCACGGTGCCTGTATGACTTGAATTTGGGCTCCACCATGTGACTTGCTTTGACCAATGGGCTGCTGGTAGAAAATCAAGCTTGTGCAGCTGGGCTCACCCTCTACCAACACCAGGAGAAAAGCTCCCCTCAGGCAGCTACTCCCCCTTTATCTTGGGCTCCAGCCCGACTCACAGAGAGAAGCCAGTCCCAGCTGGACATGCAGCCTGAGGTAAAGACCAGAGGAGCCCCCCCTAAGGTTAACCTGCAGATCCATGAGCATAGGAATAAATGGTTATGATCCTATGCCACCGAATCTGGGATTGTTTGTTACACAGTACTATGTGGTTCTACCTGATACAACAGAAATAATGCAAGTGCTTCTGTATCTTATAACATTTTAAAAGGAATATTTAGGTATGTGTTCTAAAGAAATAAATTTTCTAAGTACAAGAATAAAATTTTCAGTAATCATTTCTGAAAACAATAAACAGCATATATTAGGTCTATTTTTTTTTTTTTTTGAGATAGAGTCTCGCTCCTGTTGCCCAGGATGGAGCGCAAATGGCATGATATTGGCTCACTGCAACCTCTGCTTCCTGGGTTCAAGCGATTCTCCTGCCTCAGCCTCCTGAGTAGCTGGGATTACAGGCATCTGCTACCATGCCTGGCTAATTTTTGTACTTTTAGTAAACACAGGGTTTCACCATGTTGGCCAGGCTGGTCTTGAACTTCTGACCTCAGGTGATCCGTCTGCCTCAGCCTCCCAAAGTGCTGGGATTATAGGTGTGAGCCACAGCACCCAGCCCATTAGGTCTATTTTTAAAAACAAATCTGAAAAGTCATTCTTGGCTGGTAGATGGAATAGTTGCTCCGGATGCATCATTTTAAATTTTCCGTATAGATATTTTGGGCTGACTACCTGAAACCATGGTGACAGGATCCAGATAAGTTTGGGTAGATGGAATACGCATCCTCCCAAGAAAAGAAGTCATCAATTCACAATTTGTTGAATGTTTGTCCCTTAAAAAGAGTTGTTTTGTTTTAAACTAACCTACCTAAAGAATCTAAAATATCCTTTATATCTGTAATTAGACAGTCCAATTTATAATTCTCTCGATGAATGGGAGCATCTGTTTCTCCATAGCCTCTCAAATCCAGTGCTACAACTCGATATTCACTTTTAAATTCTCTCAGCTGGTAACGCCAAGAATACCTGCAGGAAAAAAGGAAACATTTAAAATACCATATTAACTAGTACAAAGAGTAACATTACAGATTTTCTTTATTTCTTTTTTTTTTTTTTTTTTTTTTGGAGACAGAGTTTTTGCAGTCACAGCTCACTGAAGCCCCAACCTCCATGGCTCAAGTTATCCTCCTGCTTCAGTTCCCAAAAAGCTGAGACTACAGGTGCATACCATCATGCCCAGCTAATTTTTAAAATTTTTTGTAGACATGGGGTCTCCCTATGTAGCCAGGGCTGGTCTCAAACTTCTGGGCTCAAGTGATCCTAATGCCTTAGCTTCCCAAAGTGCTGAGATTAGAGGTGTGAGCCATGGCACCTGGCCACATTTCAGATTTTCTCAGTGGAAAACTGTAAGAAATTCTTTATTTTTAGAACAGATACATAGTTGCAAGTCAGCAGGAAAGAGACCTACTTGAGAAGGAAACAGTGACATTCTATTAGAATTATTTTATTTTTTTACCAGTTCCAGTAGAGGGTAACAAAGTGCCACTATTTACAGAAACTACACAGTATCAGATGCTAAAATCAATGTACTTATATATGTCTTAATAAGTCCATTTTTAAAAAATTGAAACAGGGTCTCACTATGTTGCCCAGGCTGGTCTCGAACTCCTGGCTTGAATGATCCTCCTGCCTTGACCTCCTAAAGTGCTAGGATTACAGGTGTGAGATAACATGTTTGGCCAATAAGTCAATATTTTAAGCTTTTCTTAAATGGTGTGTATGGCCACCAGGGAATCTGTACTGTGAATAGCTAGTTATTTTACAGCCTAAATTCCTAGATAATGAATTGATTACAAAGTGTAAAAAAGTGAGTGGGAAGATGAGCTTGAGAGTTTTACCAAAACATCTGAGTGCTTATCTGGCCCAGGACTTTGGTGGAGTAACATAAGTAAAACACTTCTGTATTGCAGAATCATTTGATTCTCTGAAAAAATTTACTAGATGAAATTTTATGTATTTCTCTCAAAAGTAGATTTTACTCACCTTACTCCACTGTCAAATAGGGTCAATGTTTTAGTAAATAACCACAGCTTATTTATGGGTGAAAAAGTCTGGAGATTTTTTTTTTAATTATCACTGTAAGAATCTAATAATGAAAAAACCATTTAAGATAAACCTCAGCTTGCTAAAGCAAAATTCTGCAGAGAAGATCCTGAACCATGAGTATCGGCAACAGCTATACTAAAAACATTTAACAACCAAAATGGCACCAGCACTGACCAATTAGAATGGCCACAGTGCTGCAGCCAAGTTCTGGAGGTCACTGCTGAGCCAGGCATTCCCTTTCTGTTTGATCATGGAACTGTAGAATTAATTGAAATAGATCTATGAGATTTTCTTCTTCAAATAAGCAAAACCATTTTAGATAACTAACAGAAAAAAAAGACATGGATTTTTAAAAGTGACTCGCTATGTTATGGGACTCAAAATATGCATTAAAAAAAAGTATCTATGTGCACACTCGTTCATAGAAATACAGTGTAAAGGTATCTGATACAAGCCAAATGGGAGATCATTGTCTGAAAATACTTTTGGAGTGCAGCAGGCAAGCTAACACAACCAAATGTTAAGATTTATAAACCAGTGTAAAGATTGCAATGTAAGATTATAAACCAACAGTGAGACGGAGGCTGCAATTCGAGGTGACACAAAGCAGTAAGATCAATGGAACAGTAATCCCAGCACTTTGGGAAGCCGAGGTGGGCAGATAACTTGAGCTCAGGAGTCCAAGACCAGCCTGGGCAACATGGTGAAACCCTCTCTCTACAAAAAATTTAAAAATCAGCCAAGTATTGTATCGTGTGCCTGTGATCCCAGCTACTCAGGAGCCTGAGGTGGGACAATGGCTTGAGCCCAGGAGGTGGAGGTTGCAGTGACCTGTCATTGCACCACTGCACTCCAGCCTGGGTGACGGAGCCAGAACCTGCCAAAAAAAAAAAAAAAAAAATTCGATGTAACAAATCAACCATCCTACATCAACAGAAAGATGATCAGGAAGGGTGTCAGACACATATTTGGAATTATGAATGGATATAGAATTTTTGACCACTAGGATATTTATGATCTATGAAAATCTGCCAAAGCATTGCCAACTAAGATGGATTTGAAAATGTTAACAAAAAACAAAACCAGAAAACAGAACAGCAACGAAAAAGACAATGTTAATAAACGTGTCTTTTTTGGCTGGGCTGTAGTAATGTTGTTAATCTTGTCTGTGGGTTGTAACAACGAAAGCAGCTTGTTTCTTTAAAGATACACATCTGTCAACACGTGATTGTATTATTTTCTCATTTGCCTTACTAAAATTTTGAATTGATTTTTTTATGTTTCTGTAACTGGAGTCTAAGTCTTCCCTCTTTTATAATCCATCACACCCAATCAATAAAGTTCTGTGCATTTAACCTCTTAAATATTTATTTAAACACTCCTGTCCACCATACTGTCATTACCTTAATTCAGGCCTCCAGGTAGCAGCAGCCTCTTGCTTGGTCTAAGTGTGTCCCTTTCATTCCCCCCTCTGCTCTATCTTCTACAAAACCAGAGGGATGTAGCAAAAACAACCAAACTCACGTCACTTCCCTGCTGAAGATCCTTTCTTGAGTCCCTGTGACTCATAACATGAAGCTCCAGCTCATTATTCTAGCAGAAAAAATATCTGAAAGATTTGACTATTGCCCACTCTTCCAGCCAGAGTACTTTACCTTCTCTGTCATTTGCTTTACAGCAAAAGAGCGAACGTTTCTACCATTCTTACTACATACCAGGCCCAATTCTAAGTGCGTCTTGTATGGTTATATTGACCTTCAGAACAATACTATGAAGTAGGTATTATTATTATCTTCACTTTACAGATGAAGAAACAGAAGGAAAGCAAGGTTAATTGAAGTACCAAAGGTCACAGAGTCAGCAAACAGCAGAGCCAGGATTCCAACCCAGGGAATCTGCCCCCAGAGTCCATGTTACACTGCCTCTGCAGCACTAGGTTGAAATAGGTGAACAAATAGGGATATTGGTTTTTGCTTTTGTGACTTTGTTCGTGTTCTTTCCTTTGTCTGAAATACCTCACTCCCCCACCATTCCGCTATTACCCCACAATCCCTGACTCTCACCCGTCAATTAACTCCTCATCACATTGGGCATCTCCTCTTCTAGGAGACTTTCCAGCTCTTTGCATTACAGCTGGGGTGGGTGAGCCACTCTAGTGCTTTTGCACTTGTATGCACACTCTTCAGTGTGGGGGTACACGTCACTGTTGAGACCTGGCTCTTCCACGAGATTGTTTCCTGGGTTGGCTATGAGAATATCTAGCCCTTGTCGGTGCTTAATAAAGATTTGTTGAGCAAGTGAAAGAACAAACAAATAAAAACACAGTAATGATAGTGCTAGAAGTATCAGTTGTGCAGTAGGAATTTTGTCCCAGTTCGAACCTTGAGACCATGACAGCTAACGGTCCCCAAATTCCTATTGGGGAATTTGTATTCAGTTTCTGTTGAACGCCACGTTGTTTCAATACCTTAAGGGTCCGTGTCTTCATTTAAATTTAATGAGAGATTTCAAGGTAGAATTTGACTTAACCCTACAGCATTTTACATTTGGAATTGGATTACAGATAACTGCATGTCATATCAGAAATAACCTAAATTGACTTAAAAATAAATTCAGCTACTTCTTTTAACAATGAGTGAAGCCAAACAATATCATAAACAATTCCAAGAAATAGGGCAACTGCATATTTTTAATAAATTACTAAAGAATAATTTTTAACTGTCATCTTCTGGAGTTCATACATAATACACATTTGATTTACACATTAGCCCTAAACTGAAAAAGAGAAGTCACCCCAGTATTAGACTGATGGACATATCATTTATGTAAATAAAGCAAAAACAATTTCCTTGATATAGGAATGAAACACATTACAAAAGCAGTAACCCTGAAAATATTATAAATAAGCAAAATTATTTTCATCCACCTTGCCTTTTTTTCTGGTAGCTTTAGTTATAGCAGAGGACACTCAGGAAAAATAATCAATCTCTTTCCCAGTGATTGCTCTTTACCTAAGGAGGGCTCCTGGTTTTACCGGGCTAGCCTAGCCACATTCAGATGTAGACTATCCTCCTCCTCTTCACCACAGAGAAAAGCCGCAGTTGTTGGCTTCTGCGCTCAGCTGTATAATGGAGGGCCCTCACTAGCCTCAGCACTTGAGTGATGACGCATACATTCCATACAGCTGGAGATGAAGACGACTCAAAGAAATTGCCTGCTTCAGCTCAAAATATTTTTAAAGGAGATGCAAACTGGAGTGGAAAGAGAGTGGGAGAAAATCATCCTTTGACAAATACCCTTATTTGGGGTTAATTTAGTCAAAGGTCCTATAGATGTATATCTTGTTTAATATTTCATTAGATTTTAAGAAGACCCAGGATTTTATTGTTGCTGCGTAACAGCTAATCATATACATTAAATATCACCATTTCTCAACAGCTATTCTCAGGAAATGATGATAAATGCAGATAATATGATTCATTTGTATGGTGCTTTTCTTTTTAAAAAGCACTTCCACATACATGATCAATTCATGTTTTTTTTTTTGTTTTCATTGTATCAAATATTTCTGATCTACTTAACCTATAATCAAGTATATACTTTCATGTGTATTTAGGCAAAACTTAATTGCTAGAGGAATAGTATTTACATTTGTAATGTAAATTGAAATTGATTTGAAATATCATGTATGAAGTATTTTTTTGGACTTTAAAATGAAAAAATTAAAATAAAAAAGAGATTTATCCTAAAACTTAAGCCCTAGAGTTTTGTCCTAAATTCTAAGGCCCCCTTTTTTTCTTTTCTATTGATTGTTTCCACGAGCACCTCAATGGATTGACTAGACCTCATGATGGGTAACATTGGCAATTGGATTGATTGAAAGAAAGACAGTGAGCATCAACAGGGGTCTTGGTTTAGAGTAGGACATACTCCAGAGATATCTGATTACCAAAAATCTCCATCTAGTATTTTCAGATGCTCCCTAAACAACCAGGTAGCTTTCAGATTAATGATCAGCAAAGTTCAATGAATTCAATATTATCTATTTGAGTAGCTGAGCTATCTGCATTTGTAGTTGTTGCTGTTTTAAATTCTAGCAATGTTCTTGCTGAAGTAATAGATGACAGACTTAGTGAATAGAAGGGACTCATACCTATCTGTGATCTTCACATACTTCTTAATCTATGGCTTTTCAGAGTGAACATATCTCTAGAAGCTTTCCAAAAACTAAACCATTCCTCACAATGACCAGATCCCTTTTGGATACATTCAACACTTGACTTTGCTGGAGCAAATGGAAATGATGTACAGGGACCAGTGCTGGACCCCTCCTAGGCTGTTTCATCCCCTGAAGATTCTAGGACAAGAATCACCAGCCATTTCTATTTTGCAAAAGGGCTCTCATGAGGAGTAAATAATGAGACATGACTGTGAAAATCATGCACAGAATCTCTTAAACATGACAGAGAGCATCTACTGACCTGTGTGAAACTGACTGTAGGTTCATTTTTATCTTTGTGTATATTGTTCCACATGTAAAGAGATGAAGTTCCAGAGGAATAAGAATGGACAAATACTGGGGTTGATGTGAGGTAGAGAAAGAAAATAGCTTCGCCAGGTGCAGTGGCTCACGTCTGTAATCCCAGCACTTTGGGAGGCTAAGGCAGGCAGATCACGAGATCAGGAGTTCGAGACCAGCCTGACCAACATGGTGAAACCCCTTCTCTACTAAAAATACAAAAATTAACCGGGCATGGTGCTGCACACCTGTAATCCCAGCTACTCAGGAGGCTAAGGCAGGAGAATTGCTTAAACCTGGGAGGAAGAGGTTGCAGTGAGCTGAGAGTGCGCCATTGTACTCCAGCCTGGGTGACAGAGCGAGACTCCACCTCAAAAAAAAAAAAAGAGAAGAAAAGAAAATAGCTGTCAAATCTTTTATTTTCTTTCTAAAAAGTTAAACACCATCTCCCTGATGCAGATCTTGAATTTTATTTAGGATGATCATTTAAAATATTAGATTAGGGTATTTTTATATTGTTGGCTGACTTTCTAACACCCTCTTGAATGTTTGTATAAGGTATGAAATTTGAAAGGTAAAAATCCATGCATGTTATGGGATCAGATTACTGTAATTCCTACAGAATGAGAACAAACAGCAGAGGTCAGCCCTGACTTTCCAGAACAAGGGGCACCTGACTTCCTGGCACTGCCAACTTCAGAAGGGTAGCTACCAGGCTTAAATGAGATGGTATATATAAGACATAAGAGTACCTGGCTCTGGAGGGGAACAACACACACTGGGGCTTGGAGGCTAGGGGGAGGGGGTGGGGAGAGGGAGAGCATCAGGATAAATAGATAATGCATGCTGGACGTAATACCTAGGTGGTGGGTTGACAGGTGCAGCAAACCACCATGCCACACATTTACCTATGTAACAAATCTGCATGTCCTGCACGTGTATTCTGGAACTTAAAATAAAAAAAGAGAGTACCTGGCTCATAGCAAATGATCAGAAAATGTTAACTATCATTATCATCAGCAAAGTTAGGAAATTATTATCTGATGCATGGATCTCCATGCTGAATGAATGGCAATGAAGGAAGAAAATGAACGTTTACTGAGTATTCACTGGGGCCATGTGAAGATTTTTTTCACGTTTTGACTCTCTTCATCCTCACACTGCAAGATTATTGTAGATGGCTATGTGGGGTCCTGCAACAAATTAGTGGCTGAGCCAGAATGTCCTGCCCATGCTACATTAGGCAGATGTGATCAATGCTTCTGAGTAAAGTTTTACTGTGAACTAATCATGCCATGCACTCCAAGAGGTGAGTCCACACGCATAGGCTCGAATTGCTAATCTACCACCTCATCAAGCTGTCTCCAAATGAAAGAATACATCAAAGCATAACATGCAAATGACCTATGTTTATTTATGCACATAAATCCAGAAGGGGAAAAAAAATCTTCATGCAGGGAAAATCTTCTAAGGAAGACTTCTTAATCTGGCAAAATTATTAGGTATAGGTGTCTTTGCCATCTTCCACTCTTTTCTTCAGTGCCTAATACCTCCTCGTACACTAATATTCTCAGTACATTTATTCATAAAGTCCCTTTCACTCACAAAGTATTAATTAAAGTGGGCCAGGCATGGTGGCTCACACCTGTAATCCCAGCATTTTGAGAGGCCAAGGTGGGCAGATAACTTGAGGTCAGGAGTTCGAGATAGGCCTGGCCAACATGGTGAAACCTTGTATCTACTAAAACTTCAAAAATTAGCTGGGTGTGGTGCACACTTGTAATCCCAGCTGCTCGGGAGGCTGAGGCAGGAGAATCATTTGAACCCAGGAGATGGAGGTTGCGATGAGCTGAGATTGCACCACTACACTCCAGCCTGGGCAACAGAGCAAGATTGTGTAAAAAAAAAAAAATGTCTTAAGGTAGTAATCCTTTCAGTGCTAAATGCATTTTAAATCAGGATTCTGAGTGACATAAAATCTTTAAGACTCTAAAGGAGGCAAGAAATCTGTAACGGTGGAATTCCAGGTATTATAAGATAGTGAGGGAGAATTTTGGGGACAGGATATTGTCCTAGATCCTTCAAAATACACCAGATAGTTACCTTTGAGTCAACTAAGGGAATTGGGCTTTTAAAAAAATCAGTTTCTTAGCTTTGCACAGTGGCAGTATCCCAGCCGATGAGGTTTATCCGAGGCACGATTATTGCTAATTGAAAACTTTTCCCAATACCCCGCCATGATGACTTGAAATATAGTCGGCACTGGCAATTTTGACAGTCTCTACGGAGATTGAATTTAAAAAAAAAAATCAATTTCTTGACTTATGTGGTTTATGAACTATTTCTTACAGCCCTGTGCTAGCAAAAACTGGTTTTCTTTTACTGCCATGATATGTACCACTTCTTTTAAAGACGTTCATTAAAAAAAAAAAAGTTTAAACATATGTTGCTTTCATCTGTACTCATTTGGCCCGGTGGGGTCAACTGAGAATAGAACACTTCCTCTTTCTGAATGTGTTCTCCCAAAATTTATATGTTGAAGTTTATTTGCCTCCAGAGGACAGACCAACAAGGCATCATCTTGGAGACACAGACATGGACGTCACCAGACTCTGAACCTGCTGGTGCCTTGATCTTAGACTTCCCAGTCTCCAGAATGGTGAGAAAGAAATTTCTGTTCTTTTATAAATTACCCAGTCTCAGGTATTTTGTTATAGCAACAAAAATGAATGAAGACAGTAAATAATAATTGTATATTTTGGGCTCTAGATTTTCTTCCCAATGTGAAATATTTAGGTACTTAATTTATCCTGCATTCATATAAACCTGTTGCTCTATTCATAGGAAATAGTTCATTTTCAGTTTCCATGAGTCCTCTGCTCTCTGCCTCTCCCCCAGCCTAACCAAAAGCTTCCTGATAACAACGACTCCAGGTCTTTGATTTGTTTAAAATCTCCTTTCCCCATCCAGTGTTGTAGTTTGTCTATAATAGATACTCTGTACAAACTGTTTTGTTACTATTTCGGAAATTTGAAACATTAAAAGATACTTCTTTTAATCCTCAAAAAGTATGTAAATTTAAAATGGTAGCAGGTAAGTCTCTTTAGGAGGAAAACCATTGCTGTGATTCAGCAGCATTTAGGAATAAGAACTCTAGGCACATGATCAAAAAGTAGGGTCTGTTAAAAGTCATTACAAGAAGCTTGGTGTGGTGGCTCACACCTGTAATCCCAGCACTTTGGGAGGCCAAGGTGGGAGGATTGCTTGATCCCAGGAGTTCAAGACCAACCTGGGCAACATAGCAAGACCCCAACTCTTAAAAACAAAAAAACAAAACAAACAACAGCATCGAAAACAAAGCCAGGTGTGGTGGTAGATGCCTGTAGTCCCAGCTACTTGGTAGGCTGAGGCTGGAGGATTGCTTAAGCCTGGGAGGTCGAAGCTGCAGCAGTGAGCTATGATCATGTCCCTGTGCCCTAGCCTGGGTGACAGAGTAAGACCCTGCCTCAAAAGTTGCCGTTATAACAGTATTAAGAGGTGGGACCTTTAAGAAGTGATTAGGTCCTTCGAGCTCTGCCCTTGTGGATGGAAATAATGCCATTAGGGAAGGGCAATTTCAGCCCCTTTTGCCTCTTTGCCCTTCCTCCTCTGCCATGTGATTGTTGTATAAGAAGGCCCTCGTCAGATGTTGGCACCTTGTTCCTCAAACTTCTCAGCCTCCAGAACTCTGAGAAAGTAGAATCGTTCATTATAAATTACCCAGACTGTGATATTCTGTTACAGCAGCACAAAATGAACGGAGAAAATAAGCCAAGTTTTAATGTAACAATAAATATTAGTTGGTAAGTTTACCAGAATTCCGGAAATCCATGAAGCAGCAGCATAAGCGGTTTGCCTCTTCTCCAGCAGCAACATAGTGAAATCTTAACCCTGAATCCTGAAAGTAGACGGCATGGAATTTTAGCGATGTTTGTGTTGTCAAAGAAATACATTTAGCATTTCCATTTTACTAAAAAATAATCACTTGCCTTTTTTTTTTAAATTTGTGTATTTACAATATCTTCATGACACTCAATTGCCTTATTTTCAACATCGAGAAAAAAATGTACTTTTGTTAATTTTCAAAAAGAAAAGCAAACCCTGTGACCTATTAATAGGGTAAATTGAGAGATTCACTTTGTCAACACTCCCTTGACAGTATCTTCTCTTCTTGTTCCAGTACAAGGTCAATTTATATATTATGAGTTTTTGAAGCAATGTCACAATTTGTAATTTTCATCTTACTGTTGGTAACTTTCATCTTACTGATGTGTCACATTTCATTTCCCTCAAATGCTGCAGGACATGTAAATAATTCTAATCTGAATTTATATTTCTGCCATGTTTACCTCCTGGTAATCTACTTTCCTCAGCTTGCCCGTCAAGAGCTGTGCAATCAGTTATATAATTCACACCTCCTTCTCTTATTTTTAGGTCTCTCCTTCCCACATTATTATTTTGAGTGTTGCATGTTCTGTTCCCCTTGCTGCCTGCTCCTTATGTCACGTCAGTGTGCATTTCTAATAACAGAATGCCCTGAGTGCTCAAAACTTCCCTCTGCTGTGGGAGACAGAAGACCCAAGGAAAATTTTAAAACATGGGAATGAGACAGGAAGTCAAGCAAATACTAAGCAAACTGAATGGAGGAGAGTAGAGGGAACAGCAAGAAAAAAAACAAAAAACTCCGAAATCAAGCAAGCTAGGAAGAAGCCAAGAACCAAAAGCTGAACATAGACATTGGGTTTTGAATATTAGGCAACTCAAGCAACTGAGTTTCAGATGTGAAAGAATCATTTTACAGATTGAGGCCCAAAGATGGTAACATGGGTCATAAAATGGTTGAGAGCAGGACTGTGACCAGAATCTCCATCTTGACAACTCCCAGCACAATTTTCTTTCCACTCCTTCATTCTGTCTTTGGGGAAGCTCTTTAGGTGGCCAGAGACAGAGGAAAGGCATTTTATGAAATTCCAGATGATTCTTATACTACTTTTACTCCTCAGGTTGGACAGAGATAACAGATCTGACTCTACCCTCAGCTGCACAATGGCTTCCTAGAGGTTCAGTAACTTCTGTTATTGGTGGTGAGTCTTGGAAGATGAAACGCCATGGGCGCTTGACTGGATTTAATTTACAGATACTTTATTGCACTGACTATGCACCAGGCACTGTCCTAAGTTTTTCAGTTTTGTTTTTATAAATATTAACAGATTTAATTCTTGTGTGGACCCCAGGCAAGAAAGAGTTCTCTTTCCCTTCTGAACTTGAGCTGCAGGGCAATTTAGCTCCTAACAGGAAATCAGGACTTGGTGACTCCCCTTTATGAGGCTGCGTTTGAAAGGCCTGTGAGTCAGACTGCAGGGTGTATCACGGAACTATTTTCCTCTACCACCTGGAGCCTCAGGAAACAATATCTGTGGGCTGTGAGGAAGCTTGAACAATTAGTCTGCAGGCATGGCTGGATTTACCTTTGATTCCTTTCCTTTGGTCCCCGACTTCATAAGTCTGCATTCCTCCCCACAAACACACACAATTTACTTATTGTTTCATGCTACCTAAGTTGTCTGTGATCATAATAAACTAATGACTGCCAAAGACTTATTCTGTTTACTCTTATTATCTCTAAAATTGGGCAAAAACATCCTCCTGAGACATTAGGGTGCCACAAGGAACAATTCCCTACAGCTGATCTGAGCTCTAAAGGGCAAATGTGTGACAGGAGGGCAGCTTCCCCTTGCAGTGGGAAAAAGAGCAGGATTATTCTGGGTTGTGTGGGGTCGGGGACAGTAATAGAACAGATTAGAGAAGCGCACGCACACACACACACACACACACACACAAGCACACACACGGCACACACACACACACAAGCACACACACACACGGCACACACACACACACACACACACACACACACACAACGGCACACAGGGACCCGACCCCTCCTGCCGGGACACTAGGGGACGCTGAGCCGGCGTCTCGGAAGGAGCAGCCCGGCGCCCCCTGCCCTCGCGGCCGTCATGCTCCCTCCCGCCCCCGCCAGGCCCGCGCCGTCCTTCACCTTGATCCGCACGTAGCAGTGGGTGCCCAAGGAGGGGTCGCTCAGGCAGGCGGGAGGGTGCTCCCGGGCGGGCCGCCGAAAGGTCTGCGCCGGCCCCTTGCCGAGGCTCCACAAAAGTTTGAGCAGGTGGATGGAGGCGCAGAGCCCGCAGTAGCAGTGAGCCAGGGACCAGAAGAGCAGGGACCGGAGCGTGAGCATCAGGCGGGGCAGGCAATCCCGCAGCTTCGCCATCGGGCGGCGGCGGCGGCGGGGCCTGCTGCCCTTCCTCGGGAGCCGGCGAGCGAGCGCCGCTGAGCGCCAGGCCCGCCCGCCGTCACCGCTCGGCGCGCGCCTCCCCCAGCCAGGGGGCGTCCGGCGTTGCGTGTCACCGCTGCGGCTCCGCACACGCGCCGCGCCCGGTCCGGAGCGCGCAGGGGAGAGCCGGGCCTGCGAGGTGCGCCGGGCCAGGCCGGGGTGCAGAGCTCTGCCGTCTTCCGCGGAGAGCGAGATCCCGTTTCAAAATCGCCAAACTGTAGGGGAGGATGAAGGCGAGACTTTCCCAAACCATCCTGGGCACCAGGGAAGGAAGCGCCCCTCGCTCTTCTTTGTTCTCCATGTAGCAAGCAAAACTATTTCTAAGCCCACATGTTCGTGTGTTACGGTTCAGGGACACAGGTCAGCGACAAACGTCCATGCTATTATACCCAAAGAGATTCCTTATAGTACAAAATTACTCTGCACTCTGAAAGATACCAGCCTTCCTCTTCTCAAAATCTTTCATGGAGCCATAATTTCTGTAGAAATCTGCCTATGCCTTGCCTGGCTCAGCCACAGCAAACTTGCAGAGAGCTGCAACCTTAGGGATACAAGGAATGCTCCAATAACGTGAGGCCACAGAAGCCTGGCCAAGAAAGCCACACACCCAAGGGTTCCTCCAAGCACTGGAAGCCGTGGGAGTGACAGTCCTCCATAGGTGTCTCAGCTTCAGCACCGATGTGGCCACTCTTGTCCTGACCAGGGTTTCCATGCTCCATCGTCCGGCACTGTTAGAATTTCATTAAGCCATTTTCCTGATCATACAATATCAGGCGCCAGGCGGGAAGGAGCAGTAAACGATGTCTGTACTACATTAAGGACACTTTTACTTTATTCCTGACAATCTTCTGAAGAGATTGATTCTCCAACTAGGTTCAAAGTCGTTAACAGCCCAGACAGAAAATGGCAAGTTGGCCTCTGTGGTTCTAAAGTCAAGCTCCTTTCACCCACAGGTCTGTTTTCTGTCCCTATAAAGGTTTTTTTTTCCAGAAATATTGTATACATGGAATCATGTTTGTAACTTTTTGTTTCTATCTCCTCTGAGTATAATGTATTTGAGATTCAACCTTGCTATTGGTGAATTGTATGTTTCTTTAACTGCTGATTACTGTTTTATTGAATGGATATGCCCCAGTCGTTATTAGTTCTGCAGTTGAGGGACCTTAGTGTCTCCCCCAGTTTTTGGCTGTTATGAGTCTACTATAAATTTTCACTGTTTGTGTGTGTGTGTGTGTGTGTGTAAATTTGTTTTTATTTCACTTAAATACCTGAAGTGGGATCACTGGATCAGGAGTTAAGCGTTCATTTTTTTTAGGAGAAACTGTCAAACTGGTTTCCAGAGTGGCTGTACAATTTTGAATTTACTTTAGCATTGTGTGAGAGTTATACAATTGACCTTTGAACAAGACAGGGGTTAGGGTCGCTGACCCCTCTCATATCTGGAAATCCATGTCTAACTTTTGAGTCCTATCAAACTTAAGTACTAATAGCCTACTGTTGACCAAAACAGGCAATTAACAAATGTTTGTGTAATATGTACTGTATTTTTATAATAAAGAAAAATGTTAAAATCATAAGGAAAATATATTTACTATTCATTAAGTGGAAGTGGATTATCATAAGAGTCTTCAGCCTTGTCATAATCAGGTTGGGTAAGCTGAGGAGGAGAAAGAAGAGGAGAGGTTGGTTTTCCTGTCTCTGGGGGCAAAGGTGGAAGAAAATCCATGTGTAAGTGGACGTGCACAGTTCAAACTCATGTTGTTTAAGGGTTAACTGTATTTTGCTCTTCTTTTTCTAGGTTCTTGAGTTAGGAACTTATTGAGACCTTTGCTGTTTCTAATGCAATTATTTAGCATCTATAAATTTCTCTCAGTACTCTTTAACTGCATTATATATATATATGTGTGTGTGTATATATATATATATATATATATATATATATTTTTTTTTTTTTTTTTTTCCAGACAGAGTCTCACTCTGTTGCCCAGGCTGGAGTACAGTGGCGTGATCTTGGCTCACTGCAACCTCCATCTCCCAGGTTCAAGCAATTCTCCTGCCTCAGCCTCCCGAGTATCTGGGATTACAGGCACCTGCCACTACGCCTGGCTAATTTTTGTATTTTTAGTAGAGATGGGTTTCGCTATGTTGGCCAGGCTGGTCTTGAACTCCTGACTTCAGGTGATCCACCTGCCTCGGCCTCCCAAAGTGCTGGGAACAGGTGTGAGCCACTGCGCCCAGCCACATATATGTTGATATGTTGTATTTTGCCATTCATTATGTATTTTTAAAAACCTTCCTGTCTTAGGCTGGATGTTGTGGCTTACGCCTATAATTCTAGCACCTTGGGAGGTCAGGCAGGAGGATCGCTTGAACCCGGAGACAGAGGTTGCAGTGAGCTGAGATCTCGCCACTGCACTCCAGCCTAGGCAACAAAGGGAGACTCTGTCTCAAAAAAATAAATAAATGAAAAGAAAGATTTATGTCTTCCTCCTTGCACCATTGATTATGTAATATTTACGTATTTAGCAATTTTCCTATTATAATTTTCAGTCACCCAAAGTTTTAACTCATAACACATTAAATTTTTAAGAGATAAGGGTCTTGCTATGTTGATGAGGCTGGTCCTGAACTGGCCTCAAGCAATCCTCC
Source organism: Ateles fusciceps (assembly GCA_036589455.1). Taxonomy (NCBI): domain Eukaryota; kingdom Metazoa; phylum Chordata; class Mammalia; order Primates; family Atelidae; genus Ateles; species Ateles fusciceps. The sequence goes on along the minus strand of JAZHEH010002963.1, from coordinate 96,637 downwards.
CACTTTAGCCTCCCAAAGTGCTGAGACTACAAGCATCAGGTACTGTGCTCAGTAGTCTATTATTGACTTGTATCTGATTCTATTATGGCTCAAGAACGTACAGCACATGACCTCTATTCTTTTAAACTTGTTTTATGATCTGGGATATGGTTTATCTTGGTGAATGTTCTGTGGTTGTTTGAAAAAAAAACAAACCGTGTGGATGGAGTGTTCTACATTCGCCCATTAGATCATGTTGGCTGCTTGTGTCCTATCTTTTTTTTTTTTTCTTTTTTCGAGAGACAGGGTCTCACTGTGTTACCCAGGATGGAGTGCAGTGGCTATTCACAGGTGCAATCATTAAGCACATTGCAGCCTCGGCCTCCTGGGCTTAAGTGAATATCCTGCCTCAGCCTCCTAAGTAGCTGGGATTACAGGTGCATTCCACCACACCTAGTTTATATCAACTTTTACATGAGGGAATTTCTGTTAAATTAATTCACATGCAATAAGTTCCTCAATTTATAGATCATAATACCAAAATCTGATGAAGATTAAAAAACAGTATAGACAACTTCTTGAATGAAAATAGTTTCAAATTATATTAGAAATTGAATCTACCAGTATATCATATGAATAATACAACCATAGGTTTTATTTCAGGAAAGAATAGCCTGACATCAAGAAATCTATAAACATACTACATCGACACTTGTAGAAGAAAAACCACATATCAACAAATGCCAATAAAGTCATGTGGCAATATTCAGCAGCTATACCTTAAAAGCTAAATTAATTCAGGCAGCAAGAAACTGCTTAAACATTAACATGACCAGAAAACAGTAACCTATAGTGAAATTCTCCATTTTAGAATTGGGAATAAGAAAGAATGATTGCTATTAGCTCTATTATTTAAGATTATTTTTTGAAATTCAAGCTAAGGAAATAACTCAAAAAGAACCAAAGAAATTTTAAAAGTTAACATGAAAATTGGAAAAGAGGCAAAAATATAGCTATTTGCAAAATATATTTTTTTAAACCTTAAAAAACTTAATAAAATTTGTTAAGGTGTCTAGATACAAGGTAAGTATACAAGCCAATAGTTTTTCCATATGCTAGCATTAACCAATTAAAAATTGAACTGCATTCACGAGATTGCAGGAGAGCCCAACATTGTATCATTCCCCCATATTATTGCATATAATTAATTTTTTATAATATCCTATTGTGAGAGTTTGTTAATTCTCCTATTAACAGCATTTGGATTGTTCTATCTTTTCTTCCCTCCTCCCTCCCTCTCTCCTTCTCTCTCCTTCCCTATTAATTATGATCTTTTTTTATTTTTGAGACAAAGTGTCACTCTGTCACCCAGGCTGGAGTGCAGTGGATCGATCTTGGCTCATTGCAACCTCCGCTTCCCAGGTTCAGGCAATTCTCCTGTCTCAGCCTCCTGAGTAGCTGGGATTACAGGCGTGTGCCACGACGCCCAGCTAATTTTTGTATTTTTAGTCGAGACGAGGTTTCACCATGTTGGTCAGGCTGGCCTCGAACTCCTGACCTCGTGATCCACCCGCCTCAGCCTCCCAAAGTGCTGGGATTACAGGCGTGAGCCACTGCACCCGGCGATTATGATCCTTTTATGTTTTGTATATTCTTGTACTTGTCTCCTTAGTCTGTTTGTAATAGCTTCTCTAGGTTATATACTTTGAGCGAATTGCAGAGTTATGACTATAGAACTATTTGTATTGGTCTATTCTCTCATTGCTATAAAGAAACACCTCAGACTGGGTAAAGTTTTTTCTTTATTAGTTTAATAAGAACTTAAACATAGCAAACCCAACTTCTTATCCCAATGTTTCTACTTTGGAAAGCGTATAAACCCCCCCCCAAAAAGGAAGGTCCTCTATATGCAACTAACTGCTCATCACGTGATGCACCTGAACCTAGGGCGCAGCCCACCTGTAGCAATGCCAGATTTCAAGTCTATCTCCAATAGGTTCTAACTTATCAGGACTTCAGATTCTTCATGTACTGGCACTGTCAAAACACACTACTTTTGAAACAGACTTATAATTCTGTTGAAGAGAAGAAGCCACCTTCTTTGCTCCGTAAGTACACAATGCTTTCATTTTTGGATTTATAAACACCAACAGAAGGATCAATCCAGGGATTTTTGTCATATTTATATCTATTTGCTTCCAATCACCATTGGACACACACCTCCTTGTGCATTTGTCCTCTTATTTTGTTGACAATAAGTGGTAAGAAATAAACGTTTGTGGCCAAACATAAAAGAATGTTGCTACACATACTTAAAAAAAAATCCAAACAGGATGGGGCAGGTTGTCAAAAAATGTTGCATGATAAAGTCATTTCTGTTGAATGGTTAGATAAGAATACCACATTTCCTTTCCATACATCATATAAATACATTGATCACTAGCTGATTCTTGAGTTGGGGAAATTCATCTGTTATCATCTGAAGACTCAGCATCTGAGATTTTGCTTAGACAATCTCACCACCATCATTACAGTCTGGAGTGCTACCATCCATCTGCCTTTTTGCATTTATCTTTTCATTTGTCTAATCATCAGAAATGTCTTCCTCTGTCGATTCTCTTCTCCTTGACATTACAGATGAAAACGGAAAAATTCTGGATCCTCACCTCCAGCCTCTCCCTCAGGGGCTTATTCTGCAGGACCCTCAAAGCTTTGGCAGCAGCATTATGTTTTGCAGCCTGTCTTGTCTTTCCTTTCCCATTAAATTTCTGTCCTCCCACAGAAAGTTCCACTTGGTAAAGTAAATGTGGAACTGGAAATGGGTAAAAGTACCTTGGGGGATAAGCACCTCCTCTCATGTTGTAGTTATAGGTGGACTGCATCCGAGGGTAAGGGTCAACATACTTATACATTGTTCTTTTTCCAAGTTTCATACACAGTACATTTAGTTCTACAGTAGGGGTTATGCTTCCTTAAAAGGGGTGTTCCAGGAACAACGTTGTTTTCATTCAGTTCTGAGAGGTTACGTAGTTAATAAACTCTGGTGGTGAGAAGGGGAAGGAGGAAGGAAAAAGGGAGACGAGGAAGGGAGGGAAGAGGCGGAGTGGCCATGGAGGAGGCAGCACCACCGGGCGGGTGGGGGGGGGGTCAAAGGAAGGGGGAGCAGAGAGAGATGCGGTAGTCGCCAGTGCAAACGCTGAAAGACTGGGTAACTTATAAAGAAAAGAGATTTAATTGGCTCGTGGTCCTGCAGGCTGTATAGGAAGCTTACTAGTCCTGCTTTTGAGGAGGCCCCAGAGAGCTTCCAATCAGGGGCAGAAGGCAAAGGGGGAGCAAGGTGGCAGGAGAAGGAGCAAGAGAGAGAAGCGGGAAGTGCCACACATTTTTAAACAACAGAGATTTCACGAGAACTCTCACTATACAATACTAACAGGGGGATGGCGTTAAACCATTCATGAAGACTCTCCCATGATCCAACACCTTCTACCAGGCCCCACCTCCAGCACTGGGAATTACATTTCAACATGAGATTTAGGTGAGGACACAGATCCAAACCATATCATTTTTCAATTTTATAAAATAATGTGAAATTGTTTTCCAAAAACAATTTTTTTTGTTTACTATTCTCTGTCTTCTAGGCTAGTGTGCAATGCATGATCATGGCTCAAATGCCACCTTGAACTCCTGGCCTCAAGTGATCCTCCCACCTTCGCCTCCCAAAGTATTGGGATTAAGGCATGAGCCACTGCACTCAGCCAGTGTTGTTATGTTTATACTCCTGACTACCAGTGTGTGAGTTCTTACTAATCCTCTCCAACATTTGACAATGCTAGAGACATTATTTCAACTAACTTGATGGATGGATAAAAAGTGGTATCTCAAGCCTGGCATGGTGGCTCATGCCTGTAATCCCAGCACTTTGGGAGGCCAAGACGGATGAATCGCCTGAGGTCAGGAGTTCAAGACCAGCGTGGTCAACATGGTGAAACCCTGTCCCTACTAAATATAAAAAAATTAGCCAGGCATGGTGGTGGGCGCCTGTAATCTCATCTACTTGGAAGGCTGAGGCAGTAGAATCGCTTGAATGCAGGAGGCGGAGGTTGCAGTGAGCTGAGATCATACCACTGAGCTCCAGCCTGGGCAACAAGGGCAAAACTTTGTCTAGAAAAAAAAAAGTGGTATCTCCTATGGTCTCAATTTTCATTTCTCTCAGTATTAAATAATCTGAGCATCTTTCCTTCTGTTTTAGCTATATTTCTTCTGAAGTGACATGCCTGTGTGTGTCGAGAAATTACCAATACCCACAAGTTGCTCCAAATGTCCCAGGCTTAGTCAGGTGTTTCCAAGTGATGGGATTCTGGCCAGAGGGATGTGAGTGCAAGAGGTTTAAGTTTCTCCTAAGTTTGGCCATTAAAAACATTCTTTGCAGGCGAGAGCACATGCCTGTAATCCCAGTACTTTGGAAGGCTGAGGCGGGCAGATCACTTGAGCTCAGGAATTCAAGATCAGCCTGGGAAGCATGACAAAACCCTGTTTCTACTAAAAAATACAAAAAAATTGGCCAGGTGCGGTGGCTCACATTTGTAATCCCAGCATGTTGGCAGTGCTGGCAGATCATGAGGTCAAGAGATTGAGACCATCCTGGCCAGCATGGTGAAACCCCGTCTCTACTAAAATTACAAAAATTAGCTGGGCACAGTGGCGCACGCCTGTAGTCCCAGCTACATGGGAAGCTGAGGCAGGAGAATCGCTGGAACCCAGGAGGCAGAAGTTGCAGTGAGCCAAGATTGCGCCACTGCACTCCAGCCTGGCGACACAGTGAGACTCCGTCTCAAAAAGAAAAAAAAAAATTAGCTGGGCATGGTGGTGTGTGCCCGCAGTCCTAGCTACTTGGGAGGCTGAGGAGGGAGGATCACCTCCAGCTCACTGCAGGAAATCAAGACTGCAGTGAGCTGCGATTGCACTGCTGCACTCCAGCCTGTGATGAGAGTGAGGTCTTGTCTCAAAAAAACTGTCAAGAACAAAAAACATTTTGTGTAATCTTCTCACCCTGTATTCCTGTGCTGTATCAATTTTAGACATATATTCCCGGTGCCATAACTGCATGATGGAGTAGAGCCACGCAAACTACTTCGCTGTCTATGAAAATGGAATATCATTTCTTATAAAGTAGAACATTTTGTGGTAAACTTTTTTTTCATTCTCCTTTTGATAGTTTTGCCAAGTTAAGAATCTCAAGCTGCCCCCTCCACCCGTTTTCCTTCCTATTTAATCAAATATTGGCAGATATAAATATAGCACAATTCAGATAATTTCTATTGTATACACACAGACCTTTGAATATAATCTGAAAGGAATCTGCAGTCCACAATGACACACATACAGCTTTACCTTCCTTTGCTCAAAAAATATTATTTTGAGGGAGGATCCAAGATGGCTGATTAGGAGCAGCTCAGGATTGCAGCTCCCAGTGAAAGCATGGAGGGTGAGTGGATGCCACGTTTCCAGATAGATTTTTATTGCCCACAGACCAGGAGATTCCTAGGCGGAGGAGCCCCATGGGTCACCAGCGCAGCTGTTTTGGCCGGTGCAGCGGGTCTCCGCACAAAATACATGGGTCTGGGTGCCATTTTAGCTGGTGATTGGAGCTCCTGGGAGACCGAGTCACCCATTCAAATGATAAAAAGTGGACTGAAACAGGGAGCCAGGCCAGGAGATTCCCAGGCAAAAAAGCGCCACAAATCTCCAGCGTGGCTGTTTCAGCCGGCGCAGTAGGTCGCCACTCGGGAAATCACACAGATCCAGGTGCCTTTTCAACAGGCGACTGGAATGCCTGGGAGATAGAGTAGCCCATTCAACTGAAAAAAAGGGGACTGAAACAGGGAGCCAGGCCAGGAGATTCCCGGGCAAAAAAGCACCATGAGCCCCAAGTGCGGCTGTTTCAGCCAGCTCAGCGGGTCTCTGCACAAAATCTCACACAAATCCGGATGCCTTTTCAACTGGTGACTGGGACGCCTGGGAGACAGAGTCACCCGTTCAACTGAAAAAAAGGGAACTGAAACAGGGAGCTAGGCCAGGAGATTCCCCGGCGAAAAAGCGCCATGAATCTCCAGCGCAGCTGTTTCAGCTGGAGACAGATCAACGAGACAGAAAATTAACAAGGATATCCAGGACTTGAACTCAGACCTGGAGCAAGCAAACCTAATAGACATTTACAGAACTCTCCACCCCAAATCCACAGAGTATACATTCTTCTCAGCACCACATCACACCTACTCTAAAATTGACCACATAATTGGAAGTAAATCACTCCTCAGCAAATGCAAAAGAACGGAAATCATAACAATCTCTCAGACCACAGTGCAATCAAGTTAGAACTCAGAATTCAGAAAGTAACTCAGAACTGCATGGCTTCATGGAAACTGAACAACTGACTCTTGAATGTTGACTGGATAAACAATGAAATGAAGGCAGAAAGAAAGGTGTTCTTCGAAACCAACGAGAACGAAGACACAACATACCAGAATCTCTGGGACACATTTAAAGCAGTCTCTAGAGGAAAATATATAGCAATAAATGCCCACATGAGAAGCAAAGAAAGATCTAAAATTGACACCCTATCATCAAAACTGAAAGAGCTAGAGGAGCAAGATCAAAAAAACTCAAAACCTAGCAGAAGACAAGAAATAACTAAGATCAGAGCAGAACTGAAGGAGATAGAGACACAAAAACCCTTCAAAAAATCAGTAAATCCAGGAGCTGGTTTTTTGAAAAGATCAACAAAATAGACCCCTAGCCAGATTAATAAAAAAAAGAGAGAGAGAATAATCAAATAGATGCAATAAAAAATGATAAAGGGGATATCACCACAGATTCCACAGAATACAAACCATCATCAGAGATTATTACCAATAATTCTATGCACATAAACTAGTAAACCTGGAAGAAATGGATAAATTCCTGGACACTTGAATCCTTCCAAGCCTAAACCAGGAAGAAGTTGAAACCCTGAACAGACCAATAACAAAGGCTGAAGTTGAGGCAGCAATTAAGAGCCTACCACCCAAAAAAGCCCAGGTCCAGATGGATTCACAGCCGAATTCTAGCAGACGTACAAAGAGGAGCTGGTACCATTCCCTCTGAAACTATTCCAAACAATCCAAAAAGAGGGACTCTTTCCCCAAATCATTTTATGAGACCAGCATCATCCTGATACCAAAACCTGGCAGAGACTTAACAAGAACAGAAAACTTCAGGCCGATATCCATGATGAATATAGATGCAAAAATCTTCAATAAAATACTGGCAAACTGATTGCAACAGCATATCAAAAAGCTTATCCACCATGATCAAGTAGGATTCATCCCAGGGGATGCAACGTTGGTTCGACATACGCAAGTCTATAAATGTAATTCACCACATAAACAGAACCAAAGACAAAAACCACATGATTATCTCAATTGATGCAGAGAAGGCCTTTGACAAAATTCAACAGCCCTTTATGCTCAAAACTTTCAATAAACTAGCTATCAATGGAATGTATCTCAAAATAATAAAAGCTATTTACTACAAACCCACAGCCAATATCATACCGAATTGGTAAAAACTGGAAGCATTCCATTTGAAATCTGGCACTAGACAACGATGCCCTCTCTCACCACTCCTATTCAATATAGTATTGGAAGTTCTAGCCAGAGCAATCAGGCAAGAAAAAGAAATAAAGGGTATTCAAATAGGAAAGGAGGAAGTCAAATTGTCTCTATTTGCAGATGACATGATTGTATATTTAGAAGACCCCATTGTCTCAGCCCAAAATCTTCTGAAACTGACAAGCAACTTCAGCAAAGTCTCAGGATACAAAATCAATGTGCAAAAATCACAAGCATTCCTATACACCAATAACAGACTTAAAGAGAGCCAAATCAAGAACAAACTGCCATCCTAGGAACACAACTAACAAAGAATGTAAAGGACCTCTTCAAGGAGAACTACAAACCACTGCTCAATCAAGTAAGAGAGGATACAAACAGATGGAAAAACATTACATGCTCATGGTTAGGAAGAATCAGTATCGTGAAAATGGCCATACTACCCAAAGTAATTTACAGATTCAATGGTGTCCCCACCAAGCTACCAATGACCTTCTTCGCAGAACTGGAAAAAACCACCTTAAACTTCATATGGAAGCAAAAGAGAGCCCACATAGCCAAGACAATTCTAAGCAAAAAGAACAAAGCTGGAGGCATCACACTACCTGACTTCAAACTATACTACAAGGCTACAGTAATCAAAACAGCATGGTGCTGGTACCAAAATAGAGATATAGACCAATGGAACAGAACAGAGGCCTTGGAGGCAACACAACACATCTACAACCACCTGATCTTTGACAAACCTGACAAAAACAAGCAATGGGGAAAGGAGTCCCTGTTTAATAAATGGTGTTGGGGAAAACTGGCTAGCCATGTGCAGGAAGCAGAAACTGGACCCCTTCCTGACACCTTACACTCAAATTAACTCCAGATGGATTAAAGACTTAAACATAAGACCTAACACCATAAAAACCCTAGAAGAAAATCTAGGCAAAACCATTCAGGACATAGGCATAGGCAAGGACTTCATGACCAAAACACCAAAAGCATTGGCAACAAAAGCCAAAATAGACAAATGGGACCTAATCAAACTCCACAGCTTCTGCACAGTAAAAGAAACAGTCATTACAGTGAATCGGCAACCAACAGAATGGGAAAAAACTTTTGTAGTCTACCCATCTGACAAAGGGTTAATATCCAGAATCTACAAAGAACTAAAACAGATTTACAAGAAAAAAACAAACAAGCCCATTCAAAAGTGGGCGAAGGATATGAACACTTTACAGAAGAAGACATATATGAGGCCAACAAACATATGAAAAAATGCTCATCATCACTGGTCATTAGAGAAATGCAAATCAAAACTACATTGAGATACCATCTCATGCCAGTTAGAATGGCGATCATTAAAAAATCTGGAGACAACAGATGCTGGAGAGGATGTGGAGAAATAGGAACACTTTTACACTGTTGGTGGGAGTGTAAATTAGTTCAAACATTGTGGAAGACAGTGTGGCGATTCCTCAAGGACCTAGAAATAGAAATTCCATTTGACCCAGCAATCCCATTACTGGGTATATATCCAAAGGATTATAAATCGTTCTACCATAAGGACACATGCACATGAATGTTCATTGCAGCACTATTTACAATAGCAAAGACTTGGAACCAACCCAAATGCCCATCGATGATAGACTGGACAGGGAAAATGTGGCACATATACACCATGGAATACTATGCAGCCATAGAAAATGATGAGTTTGTGTCCTTTGTAGGGACGTGGATGAACCTGGAAACCATCATTCTCAGCAAACTGACACAAGAACAGAAAATCAAACACCGCATGTTCTCACTCATAGGCTAGTGTTGAACAATGAGAACACATGGACGCAGGGAGGGGGAGCATCACACAATGGGGTCTGTCGGGGGGGAAATAGGGGAGGGACAGCGGGGGTGGGGAGTTGGGGAGAGATAGCATGGGAGAAATGCCAGATATAGGTGATGGGGAGGATGGCAGCAAATCACACTGCCATGTGTGTACCTATGCAACAATCTTGCATGTTCTTCACATGTACCACAAAACCTAAAATGTAATTTAAAAAACAAATACTATTTTGAGGCAGGGTCTCACTCTGTCACGCAGGCTGGAGCACAGTGGCACGATCTTAGCTCACTGCAATCTTTCCCTCCTGGGTTCAAGTGATTCTCATGCCTCAGCCTCCTAAGTAGCTCGGACTACAGGCATGCACCACCGTGCCCAGCTAATTTTTAGTTTGTTTTTGTTTTAGTAGAGGTGGGGTTTCACCACATTGGCCAGACTGGTCTTGAACTCCTGAGCTCAAGTGATCTGCTCACCTTGGCCTCCCAATGTGCTAGAATGGGGCACCATGCCTGGCAAAAAACATGCACCACCATGCCCAGCTTATTTTTAGTTTGTTTTTGTTTTAGTAGAGGTGGGGTTTCACCACATTGGCCAGACTGGTCTTGAACTCCTGAGCTCAAGTGATCTGCTCACCTTGGCCTCCCAATGTGCTAGAATGGGGCACCATGCCTGGCAAAAAACTTTTTAAATCATACAAACTTAGAATCCTATCAGCACACACTTTCCTGTGACATAGTTCAGACAGAAATAGGGTACAAGAAAATATGCTAACATATATATAAACTTTGTAAATGAAAAAAACAGAAACAGGCATGATTGAGATACATTCAGTCACTGGTAACTAGTGCCCTAAGAGACACTATCAAGAGAAACTGTGCTGCAGAGAAAAGCTATATATAGATATACAACAAGAAAATAAACTGCAAGATTAACACGTGCATGTTTAATATTGGAAAAAAAATCACAGCCCTCCAAAATTTCTCCATGTTTCAAGTTGACAGTTACTTTTCTCTCAAAACTTTGAGGATTTAATTCTACTGCTTCTGGTATTCACTGTTGCTGATAACTCACTTATATTTGGTAAAATAAAAATAAGCTCCTTTCCCTTGCTACTTGCAAAATTGTACTTATGGTGTTGTGTAGGCCACTGAAAATTGTCTTAGGTATGAATTTCTTTTTAATTATATTGTTTGGGATGTTATATTTACAGGATAAAATGACTTTTTTAATTTTAAGAAAATCATAATTATTGTTTCCTCCAATAAGGACCCTCCTTGTTCTTGTAGTTGGTTCCAAGTACTCTAATTTAGATATATGTTTGGTCTTTCCATTCAATCCTATAGATAAGGGGTTGGCAAACTTTCTGACATTTTCTCAATAAGAGGTCAGATATTAAATATTTAGGCTTTAAGGGCTTTTTTTTTTTTTTGCATTTTGCTTCTCCTGGTGTCTTTATTTGGATATATCTTCCAACTCACTAATTTTCTTTTCAGCTATGTCTAATTGTTTTAACCTATCCATTGAGATTTTAAAAAATGGAGTCTATGTCAACATTTTATTTCCTAGAAGTTTCATTTTTTTTTTTTTCAAATTTGCCTATTCCCCTCCTCCCAAAAGTCTTATGTTTTTTGTTTTTATGTGGGGTCTTGCTCTGTTGCTCAGGCTGGAGGGCAGTGGCACGATCTTGGCTCACCACAACCTCCATTTCCCGGGTCCAAGTGATTCTCCTGCCTCAGCCTCCCAAGTAGCTGGGATTACAGGCAGGTGCCACCATGTCCAGCTAATTTTTGTATTTTTAGTAGACAAGGGGTTTCACCCTGCTGGCCAGGCTAGTCTCGAACTCCTGATCTCAAGTGATCTGCCTGCCTTGACCTCCCAGAGTGCTGGGGTTACAGGAGTGAACCACCATGTCTGGCCAAAAGTCTTAAAGATTTTACAAACAGCTGTTCTACTGAAGTCCTAGGGAGAATGGGGTGCAAGTTAGTGGGGCTATATTTATTGACCCTTATTTCTGCCGTTATTTCTGCTTCTACTTATTATCGATTGCTTTTTAATGTTATTCACCTTTGATCATGAGCTAATTTCTTTATCTTGATCCTGCTTTTGCCAATGGCCAGTCTGGGACCTTTAGCTTCCTTAAGACCTTCATTCAACTTTTCCACCTCACCATTAGCCCATGGCACAATTAGTATGCTAACATGGCTCCAAGCATCTGACCGAAAGCAAATCCCAGCATCCCAGCTGCTGACTGCTCTGTTTGGGGGTGAAGAGCCTCCCTCACCTCTTCTGAGACAGGTAGTAACTTAAAAAAATATATCCATGCAGGATGTATTTGTAAAACTGGAAATAAAGTTGATAGATTTCTAAGATTCATTCTAACTAATCTCAATCAAAATTCAAATTATTTTAGTTCACTCAACTTTTACAACTTAGAGTGATTATAAATTTCTTACAGAGTGACAGTTATGGAATTCAGAGATTCAGTAGTAAACAGTGACAGTTAAGCAGTTCAGAGGTAGCATAACTGACAATTCATTTGGGAAAAAAGAAAGCTGGCTCTCTGCCTCATACCTCATGCCACATGTAAAAATATCTTTAATACATCTGATGTAAAAATTAATTATACCTGGATTTTAAGTGCAAAAGGTAAAGATATATACGAATATTTTATTTAGCATCTTGATGTGAGAATGCATTCCTAAACATGGCATAATATATTAGACAGAGTAAAAGTTTGACTATACAAAATTTAAAATTTTAATGGAAAAAAAAAAAAAGCTTTGAGGGACAAACAGTTTAAAAACCAGAGTACAAACTGGTAAGAAAAAGATCTCCCAAAAGATGGAGTAGACAAGTCACATGGCAAACAAATATAAGACGACCAACTCCACCTGTAGTCCGGAAAATGCAAATTAAAGAAATCTTTCCATTCAAATTAACAAAAAATACAGGCATACTGGCTCACACCTGTAATCCCAACACTTTGGGAGGCCAAGGCAGGAGGATCACTTGAGGCCAGGAGTTTGAGACCAGCCTGGCTAACATAGTGAGACACCATGTCTACAACCAACCAACCAGCCAACCAATTAGCTGAGTGTAGTGGCACACACCTGTTGTCCCAACTACTCAGGAGCCTGAGGTGGGAGGATCACTTGAGCCCAGGAGTTTGAGGTGGTAGTGAGCTATGATCGTGTGACTGCACTGTAGCCTGGGCAACAGAGCAAGACCCTGTCTTAAAGAAGACAAAAACATAGTAACAGAGAAAAATAAAGACAGTAATATCCAATGCTGCTGAAGATAATGGGAAAGTGATATTTTCAAAGTTATAAGGGAGTAAATTGCTCTAACATTTGTTGGATTTAAAATCTATTAACATTAAAACTATTCCCTTTGACTATACCTTCTGACTCAGCAATCCCATTTTAGGAGCTCTACCCTTTGGAAATATAAGCATAATTATATAAATTATGTGATTATATAAACAGGATATTACCTTCATCATTGCTCATGGTGGGAAAAGGCTGTAATCAACTGAATGAACAGGAACTTATTTAAATTACAATACAGCTATACTAATGAATGCTGTACAGCCTTTAAAAATGAATTAGTGTATATCCATCTGATGACTTAATGCTCAAGATGCATTAAATTAATTGCCAAGTAACATATATAGATGATCATATCTTTGCAAAAACAAGTTCCTCAAATCTTCTACATGTTCATATTTCAATGGGCATAAGTAAGACAGAATAATATATAAGATTTCATCTCTCCTTTGGGAGGCTGAGGTGGGCGGATCACGAGGTCAAGAGATCACAAGATCATCCTGACCAACATGGTAAAACCCCATCTCTACTAAAAATACAAAAATTAGCTGGGGTGGTGGCGCCCGCCTGTAGTCCCAGCTACTTGGGAGGCTGAGTCAGGAGAATGGCTTGAACCAGGGAGGCGGAGGTTGCAGCCGAGATTGTGTCACTGCACTCCAGTCTGGCGACAGAGCGAGACTCCATCTCAAAAAAAAAAAAAAAAAAAAAAAAAAAAGATTTCACCTCAATATCTGAAGTGGACAGAAACTTTATTTTTTAGATATCTTTATCATTAGATATCCAGAAGCTTTATAATTTAAAAATTACAAAATTCATAATTGGTTATAGCATTCATGTATAAATGACTTGTAACAATTTTTGGACTGGCAAATTGATTTTGACTGTTGGCTTCTACACAATTGAGTATAAATTAATAAACTGTGTATAAATTAATTATATAGATAGCATTTATAAATAATATCCAGAATATACAAATCATAAAGAATCAAGAGTTCCCTGTATAGAGTAACTAAAAACCACTGAATTTCACACTTTAAAGATATCTTTTTTTTTTTTTTTTTTTTTGAGACAGAGTCTCACTCCGTCACCAGGCGCCAGGCTGGAGTGCAGTGGCGCGACCTCGGCTCACTGCAACCTCCGCCGCCCGGGTTCAAGCAATTCTCCTGCCTCAGCCTCCCGAGTAGCTGGGACTACAGGCGCGTGCCACCACGCCCAGCTAATTTTTTTGTATTTTTTAGTAGAGACGGGGTTTCACCATGTTGACCAGGATGGTCTCGATCTCTTGACCTCGTGATCCGCCCGCCTCGGCCTCCCAAAGTGCTGGGATTACAGGCGTGAGCCACCGTGCCCGGCCTAAAGATATCTTTTATCTTAGTAATTAAAAAAAAATTACTACAAAGTAAAAAAGAATGGGCCAAGGATGTGAGGGGTCAACTTTTGAAGAAAACCCAGGTTTTCTTCTAATTGAATTGCACTTACAGAAAAACTGCAGTGTAGTGTGTAAGCTAATAATTATTTATAGGAGGAAACACTGATGGTAGAAACCAGACTTGGTAGAATGCCTTTAGGAAGGTAAAAAATAAGAGATTCCCCTTAACTGAGAGCACAGACAATTTATCATTTGTAATAGAGGAGACAGCAGAGCATATGAATAGTGATGCTTGTAGATGTGGTTATGGAAGTCTGTGGAAGGTATCCTCAGATTGCTTCTGTTCTCAGTGGAAAAGAAGTGAGAATAGGTAGCACAGACTGACGGTGGGTAGCGCTGATTGGCAATCTGAGGAGAATGGAGATATAAAATAGTTGACTGCCTAGGGAGAGTGAATGGACCGTGGACAGTAAGATTTCTGGGCAGCATCAGGTGAATTTATGTTCACATATTTAAAGTGAGACTGGTTATCATGGTTGCATATCTTTCTCTAACCACATTCAGCTTTCTGAGTGCAAAGCAGGCATTCATATTTAATAAGGATATGAGCTTTGCCAAGCAAATACAACAAAGAAAGGAGCAATGGAGTTGACGGGGTATGCAAAGGACTGCTTATTAATAATGTACTACAGGCTGGGCACGGTGGCTCATACCTGTAATCCCAACACCTTGGGAGGCTAAGGAGGGTGGATCACTTGAGGTCAGGAGTTCAAGACAAGCCTGGCCAACATGGTGAAACCCCGTTTAAACTAAAAATACAAAAAAATTAGCCAGGTGTGGTGGCATGTGCCTGTAATCGCAGCTAGTCAGGAGGCTGAGGCAAGAGGATTGCTTGAGCCCAGGAGGCGGAGGTTGCAGTGAGCTGAGATTGTGCCACAGCACTCCAGCCTGGGCAGCAGAGTGAGACGCTGTCTCAGATAAATAAATAAAAAGACAAATCAGGCCAGGTGCGGTGGCTCACACCTGTAATCCCAGCACTTTGGGAAGCCAAGGTGAGTGGATCACAAGGTCAGGAGATTGGGACCATCCTGACCAACATGGTGAAATCCCGTCTCTACTAAAAATATAAACAAATTAGCTGGGCATGGTAGCACACGCCTGTAGTCCCAGCTACTCAGGAGACTGAGGCAGGAGAATTGCTTGGACCCAGGAGGCGGAGACTGCAGTGAGTCGAGATCACACCACTGCACCACGGCCTGGGCGACAGTGCGAGACTGTCTCAAAAAAAAGAAAAAAAAAAAGAACAGATAAATAATATACTACAAACTTAGGATAAGCAGAGAAGTAAGGGCATGAAAGGTGAGGTGCTGTGAAAAGCACTAGGATTGATGGCTTGTAGGCCTTGGTTAAGTCTAAGAATTGTTGGCGTCAAGGGCCTATGAGGAGTATGCTAGAAAAAGATAGGAGCAAGTAGGGACAGAATAGGATGCTGGAAACTGAGACCAAGGGTTTTTGTTATGGGTAATGACAAAGGAGTGATGACAAAGGAGTGAGTGGCCGAGGCTAACCTTGCTACTCAAGATCATCAGCAGAGAGGTCAAAGGACTAAGTGTCATTTGGAGAGTGATGGTGAAGCAGAGACTAAAATCTGAGAACAAGAAAGGGTGAACCAGGAATGGTAAATGATGATGGGTGATAGAGTCTGATGATCAGGAAAAATTTTAAGCTGGAAGATTTTAGGGAGGAGGGAGGTAAGAAAGAGAATGGTCGGCTGGGTGTGGTGGCTCACGCCTGTAATCCAAGCACTTTGGAGGCCAAGGTGGGCGGATCACCTGAGGTCGGGAGTTCAAGACCAGCCTGACCAACATGGTGAAACCCCGTCTTAAAAAAAAAAAAAAAAAAAAGAATAAAAAAAAAAAGAAAGAGAAAGGTCTACAAGCAGCACTACAAAGAAAAACCACGAGAAAACAAGCTCCAAATGAGAGGCTGCAGGAGAAAGCCAGAGTTCTGTGAAAGCAGGGGATCTCAAACTTCAGTGTGTACGAGAATGACCTAGAGGGTTTGTTCAACTATAGACTGCTGGACCTCACATCCAGAGTTTCTGATTTAGTAGGTCTTAAGTCTGAGAATTTTCATTTCTAAAAATTCCCAGATACTGCTGATGTAGCTGGTCCAGGGACTATATACTCAAAACTCAGAACGAAAACAAGAAAGAAAAAATCAAAAGGATTGACTACACAGAGAGAACATCATTGATGACTTATCATGGGTTCTGGAAAACACAATAAAAATGTTCTAGGAGTTGGAGGGGATGTGAGATGGAGCCAGAAAAGGAAGGCTTCACAAAATCAGGATATAGTTGGAGACAGTTATATGTACGACGTTAAGAGAAGTCAAACAATCTTTTACTAAAAATAAGGTATACTATAGGAAGGACTGGTTATAAATCAATACCTTTATTTGCTAAACTGACTTCAACCCAATAAAAGTTTGCTGAGTAACTGCAACGTGCCAGGCCCCTTATAGCCTAAGAATAGGTTAAGTGCCAAGTCGGTTAAACAAAGTAACCAAACATAGTTCTCTATAATTTTTTTATATTATGTAAATAAAATTATATATATAATCTTATAGGACAATCTATACTGTTTAGCACACACAAACTAATTTCTTAGTTAAAATAGGTATAGTTGGATAAGAATACACTGTCACTGCTGGGCATGGTGGCACGTGCCTGTAGTCCCAGCTACTTGGGAGGCTGAGGCTGGAGGATTGCTTGAGTCCAGGAGTTCTGGACTGTAGTGTGCTATGCCGATCAGGTGTCTGCACTACATTCGGCATCAATGGTGTCCTCCCAGGAGTAGGGGACCACCAGGTTGCCTAAGGTGGTGTGAACTGTCCCAGGTCAGAAACAGAGCAGGTCAAAACTCCTGTGGTCAAAACTCCCATGTGGATCAGTAGTGGGGCCTGTGAATCGCCACTGCACTCCAGCCTGGGCAACATAGCGAGACCCCATCTCTTAAAAAAAAATAATAATAATACACTATCACTTTACTTATTTATTTATTTGGCAGGGTCTCACTCCCATCTCCCAGGCTGGAGCACAGTGGCATGATCTCAGCTCACTGCAATCTTGACCTCCTGGGCTCAAGAGATCCACCCCTGACTCCCACCTTTTAAGTAGCTGGGACTACAGGTGCATACCACCACACCCCGCTAATTTTTGTATTTTTTTTTTGTAGAGACGGAGTCTCAACCTGTTGCCCAGGCAAGTCTTGAATTCCTGGGCTCAAACAATCTGTCTGCCTCAGCCTCCCAAAGTGCTGGGATTACAGGCATGAGCCGCCCTAACTATCACTTTAATTCTGGCTGTGTCATGAAGGTCACTTTACCATTTAGTTACTAGTTAATCATGTTTTTAAAATGCTGATAATTAAAAGATATGTCAAAAATTTATATTAATTGTAAAAATGAAGTCAAGAATTTTCCTTTGCTATAATAAGCACATAGTTTAAATTTTTACTTTAGATAGTATCAAAACACTGCCTGAATCATGTTACACTTCAAGAGTTCAAAATTTTAAAATACATTAAGCTGATACACATGGTTGACACATCATTGCAACTTGAAAATAACAGAACAAATATTTTACAGAATATTTAAATAAAAATCTTACTGTAGTTAAGTAAAATATTTTAAACATTCATTGCTATCACATATGCATACTAAGAAATGTCTCATAAGTTCATATAGAAACTTACATACATAATAATTACTATTAAATATTACAAATAAATATTTCAGTTATTTTGACTCAAATTCAACATCTTTCAAACCATAGACAGTATTTCTTGTTTTGTTGTGTTGTTTTCCTTTTTTTGAGACAGGGTCTCTGTTGCTGAGGCTGGAGTGAAGTAGCACAAACACAGCGCACTGCAGCCTTGACCTCCTAGGTTCAAGTGATTCTCCTGCCTCAGCCTTCCATGTAGCTGAGACTATTGGTGTGTGCCACCATATCTAATTTTTTTTTTTTTTGTAGAGGCGGGGTCTCACTCTATCACCCAGGCTGGAATGCAGTGGTGTGATTTCAGCTCACTGCAACCTCTGCCTCCTGGGCCCAGATGATCTTCCTACCTCAGCCTCCCAAGTAGCTGGGACCACAGGCATGCACCACCACATCCAGCTGATTTTTTGTAGAGACAAGGTTTCGACATGTTGCCCAGGCCAAAACTCCTGAGCAATCTGCCCACCTTGATCTCCCAAAGAGCTGGGATTGTAGGTGTCAGCCACCACAACTGGCAATTCTGGCCAATATTTCTTTAAATTACATTTCAATATAAATTTTTAATACAGAACCAGCAGAGAATCTTATGAAATCTGACATTCAATGAAACCAAGTATTATTTGTTAGAATCTAAATATTTTTGAAGGCAGACAAATATTAGTTTTAAAAGTTAAAAACTCAACAAGAACTACGTTTTTTATACAGTTTCATATATTCTTCATTATTTTTCACTTATTGAATAAGAAAAGCCATAGTCTTCATTTTTAAATAAGCAGGAACTATCCCTTTTGAATTTTCATTGCTTAAAACAAGGCCTATATACATAATTATTTATAGAAAGAATGAGTATCTGGGAATTTATCCAATTTTTAGAGATCCAAAATTATTAAATTTCCTGTGAATTGTCGTTAAAAAAAAAGCATATAGCTATTAAAAATGTAAGTGAAACTGTTTAATCATTTCAGAGCTGTCAAAATACAATATAAGATTGGTATCTTGGTATCTGAAACCAGTCATTTTAGCATATACATTTTGATCTTTTACCATTCATTTTAAGTTGATGGTTAATTTAAAAACTGAGTTTTAATCAAAGCTGCTTTCAAACATTGTCATAATGTCGCTTTGAAGAGTCATGTCAATGGTACTCGCCATCTGTAGAAAAAGCAGAAAAATTTCACATTACTTTAAAAATGTATGCTTTTATTATAACTATGTAATAATGATTATGCCACATCTGGGAACAGATCACACAAAATGAAATTTATTCAATAATAATTTATTATTTTTTTCTCAGTTTGAATAAATTTGTACATAATTCTCTACAAATTCTACCTGATTTATTAATATATTGTTCATGTGATAAATAAAAACAAAACCTACAAGAACACTCAGAGTAAGTCTGACTCCCCCTCTACAAGTTAAAGAGACAGTTCAAAGTTGACAAGAGTGGGTATGAATAACACCATAAACTCTGCGAGCACATTGTCTTACTTCTAATACAAACATAATGCCAGACACACAAAATTACTTTCTGAATGAATCAATATCTTTGTTAGGAGAGAGACAACTATAATATGTAATATTAAAGCTATACACTTTCCTTGAGTCTGCCATTTACTGTGTAACCTAGTAAGTCTGTTCTATGTATAAGCATTTATGAAGATTAAATCAGATTAAATATGTAACGTTCAAGCAAAATGCCGTATTAATCACTGAAAAGCTATTTAAAAAATAAGTCAAAGTAGAGAAAAAGCTAACTAAGACAAGGGAAACAAATGTCAACTATACTCTGAAGCCTTTCTAAATGCCCTTATAGTTAGATATTCTTTAGCATCTAAGATGACACCAAGTATTAAAGTTCACAAAATGATTTTTTTTTGGAGACAGAGTTTCACTCTTGTCACACAGGCTGGAGTGCAATGGCGCCATCTCGACTCATGGCAACCTCTGCCTCCCGGGTTTAAGTGATTCTCCTGTCTCAGCCTCCCGAGTAGCTGGGACTACAGGCATGCGCCACCATGCCTGGCTAATTTTTGTATATTTAGTAGAGACAGGGTTTCTCCATGTTGGTCAGGCTGGTCTCAAACTCCTGACCTCGTGATCCGCCTGCCTCCAGCTACAAAATGATTTTTTAAAAATAAATCAATAAACAACAACGGACCAGAGTGGTAGGTAAAAGCACCAATTTACAATAAGTTGGTTGGCTTCTTGAATGGAAATTAGCATTCTCATTAGCTATGTGGGAAAATATTTGGAATTATGATTTGCCTACTGAAAGGATATTTAACATTTATGTCTGACTCTTATAAACCATAAAAATTTCCTTAAATCTACCTTAGAGACAAAAGGATACTTCTTAAATCTTAATCTAGACTACATTCTTTTTTCGCCTTTTTTTTTTTTTTTTTTTAAACAGAGTCTCGTTCTGTCACCCAGGTTGGAGTGCAGTGGCATGGTCTTGGCTCACTGCAACCTCCGCCTCCTGGGTTCAAGTGAGTCTCCTTCCTTAATCTCCTGAGGAGCTGGGATTATAGATGCGCACCACCATGCCCAGCTAATTTTGCATTTTTAGTAGAGACGGGGTTTTGCTCCATTGGCCAGGCTGGTCTCGAACTCCTGACCTCAAGAGATTAACCCACTTTGGCCTCCCAAAATGCTGGGATTACACGTGTGAGCTGCTGCAACTGGCCCAGACTACATTCTCTTTTTGTTTCTTGAGACAGACTCACTCTGTTGCCCAGGCTGGAGTACAGTGGCATGACCTCAGCTCACTGCAACCTCTGCCTCGCAGGTTCAGGTGATTCTCATGTTTCAGCCTCCCAAGTGGCTGGGGCTACAGGTGCACACCACCAAGCCCAGCTAATTTTTGTATTTTAGTAGAGACAGGGTTTCACTATGTTGGCCAGGCTGGTCTCAAACTCCTGACCTCAAGTGATCCACCCACCTTGGCCTCCCAAAGTGCTGGGATTACAGGTGTGAGCCACCACACCTGGTCCCAGACTACATTCTTAGCACCCAGTTTGTAGGATGCCAAATGCCTAGCCCAGATAGTTCCTTACAGTTCTATTTTAACTCTCCAATATAGGCATTGGATACGTTGTCCTAGTTTAAGTATTGTGTGATACTGCTGTAAGTATCTGGACATACTGCAAAACTGTAGAATATGTAATGAAACCTGTTTTTATTTAAAGGTGGTGTGTATCAGCTTATTTTAGATCGTCTTACATCTTGACTAAAATCTGTGCATGTAGAACAATTATCAACAGAGAACTGGTTATTCTCCGTACCAATTAACCTTAGATACCATGGTTTTTTTTTGAGATGGGAGTCTCACCGTCACCCGGGCTGGAGTGCAGTGGCATAATCTCGGCTCCCTGTAACCCTCTGTCTCCTGGTTCAAATTATTCTCCTGCCTCAGCCTCCCAAGTAGCTAGCATTACAGGTGTGCCACCATGGCTGGCTAATTTTTGTATTTTTAGTAGAGATGGGGTTTCCCCATGTTGGCCAGGCTGGTCTTGAACTCTTTAACCTCCAGTGATCTGCCTGCCTCCGCCTCCCAAAGTGGTGGGATTACAGTTGTGAGCTGCTGCACACGGCCAATACCATGACTTTTAATACTAACTAATCCTCCCTATAGCTGACACCATAAGCTGGCTATTTCTCTCTGTGGTCCTAAATACACTCTTCGACTATTCAAATTTAAGATCAAAAGTTTGGTCAAGGGAACTGGCATGAGGTGAACTTGTGGGAGCTCTGAAAAGTGTCAAGTTATTGTTGCTTTATAGAGTATGGCTCTCTCGACTGGGAGCAAGATAAAAGGCTGGGCTGTCAAAAATGATAGCAGACAGATCCAAGGTCAGGTTGTCAGTTATCAAGCTGCTAGACGTGACATCATTAGTCAACTTTCAGGGGGTTCTTAGTCTAGTCATGTTCCAGAAAAGTGCTTAGGATATTGGGAAATTTATCAGGTTACCTAGTTGTGTTGTTGGGCGGCAACTAGGGGGGCAGTAAAAATCACTTGAGGGTGACTTAAGTCACAAATTTTTCCTGTGAGCGCCAACAGGAAAAATTTTTGCATCATTACAGAAAGACTGTAGGACAACTACTAATGAAATTTAACAATGAGGTCCTTAAAACCTCCAAAAGACATTACCAAAAAGTTTCTATTTAACATTGAGTTCGTTAAAATTAAAGTTTAAAATTCAGTTCCTTAGTTGCATTAGCTACGTTTCCTGTGCTCAACAGCCCTATGTGGCTATTTACTAGTATGTTTGTGTGGATAAAGCATAGTTCTATCATTGTAGAAAGTTCCATTGAGATCATACTGCTCTAAAGTAAACTTCACCATATGTTACAGCACAATTAAATGTGACTTGTTTCTACCTTAGTATTATGGACTATGTGGCTGACAAAACTTTTGTTATACTAGAAAATTAATTTGCACTTTAACCAACCCTATAGCTAAAGCCAATGGCTCTTTTCTTCTCAAACTAATGTTCTTATATATCCTATGTATTCACATGTCTTTCCCAGGATTACAAAAATATCTCGCTCTATGGGACCGAGATCACTGGAAAAAAAAATCTAGCACCCAACAAGGGAACATTCACGACATCTGGTACTTATGATTGTCAGTTATGCAAAGCAACAGAAAAATGCTATTCACAAAGAGACTAACCAACCAGTTGAAACTGACCCAGAACTGACATAAATATTGGAATTAGCAGAGAAGCACATTAAAAGTTATTTTTAACTGTATTCTATTTTTTCAGAAATTTAACAGAGACTAAAACACACACACACACACACACACACACACACACACACACACACACACACTCTTTTAATAAACCCAAATCACACATCTACAATGTCTGGGATGAAAAATAATACCCTGGGGATTAACAGAAGATTAGACACCGAAGAGAAGACTGGCGAATTTATCAAAAATAAATACAAAGGGAAAAAACAATTAAAAAAAATTAAAAGACCAGCCCAGGTGCAGGTGGCTCACACCTGTAATCACAGCACTTTGGGAGGCAGAGGCAGGCATATTCCTTAAGGACAGGAGTTTGAGACTAGCCTGGCCAACATGGTGAAACACTGTCTCTACTAAAAACAAAAACAAAATTAGCTGGGCCTGGTGGCACGTGCCTTTATTCCAGCTACTCAGGAGGCTGAGGTGTGAGATCACTTGAACCTGAGAGGAGGTGGAGGTTGCAGTGAGCCAAGATCACGCCACTGCACTCCAGCCTGGTCGACAGAGTGAGATTCGGTCTCAAAAAACAGAAAAATTAAAAATAAGGAGCATGGTGAGCTGTGGGACAACTTTAAACTTTAAGTGGTCTAATACATAAATAATTGGAGTCCTGACAAGGAAGTGAGGGGGGATATTGGCCAAAATGTTTCCAAGCTTGATGAAAACTGTAAACACACATCTCATATAAGCTCAACAAATCACGAGAAACATGAAGAAAACAAATGCTGAAACCCAGTGATCAATACACATGTTAAAGGCAAGTAGAGAGAAACATACTATATACAGAAAGATCAAAGATAATGATAATGGACTTCTCAGTAGAAACAATGGAATCAATGAGACAGTGAACAAGTACCTTTAAAGTACTAAAATAAAAGACAGTAACATTCTAGAGTTCTAAATTCAGCAAAAGCATTTTTCGAAATTGAAGGCAGGGCCAGGTGCAGGGGCTCACACCTGTAATTCTAGCACTCTGGGAGGCAGAGGCAGGCAAATTGCTTGAGCTCAGGAGTGCAAGACCACCCTGGGCAACACAGTGAGACTTTGTCTCTAAAAAAAAAAGAAATCAAAATTTCGCCGTGTGTGGTGGCACATGCCTGAGGTCCCAGCTGCTGTGGGGTTGAGATGGGAGGATCTTGAGCTTGGGAGGTCAAGGCTGCAGTGAGCCATGATCATGCCACTGCACTCCCACCTGGGCAACAGAGTGAGACTCTGTCAAAAAAAAAAAAAAAGTGGCAAATTGAAAAATCTGCACATAAATGTTTATGGCAGTTTTATTCTTAATTGTTATAAGTTGGAGGCAACCAAAATGTCCTTCAATAGGTAAGTAATAACCAAACTGTGGTATATTCATATAATGAAATACCGTTCTGTGCTGAAAAGAAATGACCTATCATGATAGCCAAGATATGGAATTAACCTAAATGTCCATCAGTGGCTGAATAGAGAAAATGTGATATATGTAGGGGAATAATGTTCAGTCTTTTAAAAGAAAATTCCATCATTTTCAACAACATGGATCAACCCAGAGGACATCATGTTAAGTGAAATAAGCCAGCCACAGAAAGATAACCACCACATGATCTCACTTACATGTGGAATCTTAAGTTGAACCCACAGAAGCAGAGAACGAAATGGTAATTTATTAGGGTATGGGGAGGGGTTAGGGTAGAGATAGGAAATATTATTCAAAGCATACAAAATTTCAGTTAGACAAGAGTTCCAAGAGATTGAATGTACAACATGGAGACTAGTTAAAAACAATGTATTACATACTAAAAAATTACTGAGAATAGATTTTAAGTGTTCTCACCACAAAAGGTGAGGTTAGTTTGATGTAGCCGTTCCACAAAACATCGTTGTATACCATAAATATATATAATTTGTCTGTCAATTAAAATAATTTTTTAAAAAAATGATTGAGCTATCAAGTCAAGGAAACGGAGAGGAACCTTAAATGCACATTGCTAAGTCAAAGACAGCAATCTGAAAAGGCTGCATAGTGCATGAATCCAACTATATGACATTCTGGATGAGATAAACCTACGGAGACAGTAAAAAGATCAGTGGTTGCCAGGGTTGTGAGGAAGGAGAAATAGGTGGACCACAGGAAACTTTTAGGGCAGGAAAACTATTTTGTATGAAACTATAATGATTGATGTATATCATTATACATTTGTCAAAATCCAACAACACAAAGAGTGAATCGTAATGTGAACTATAGACTTTGCTTGATTAAACTAAGGCTGTGTTGACTCTGATGGTGGGGGGAGGGCATTTATATAGAGGGATATGGCACATAGGAACTCTGTATTTTCAGCTCAGTTTTGCTACGAATGTAACTGCTCTAAAAAATAAAGCCTATGAATGGGAAAAAAGGCCAAATAAAGACATTTTCAGATGCACATAAGTGGAAAGAACTGACTGTCATCAGACCTACGCTACAAGAAATGTTCAAAGGACATCCTTTATGCAAAATGAATATTACACTATTTGGATATCTAGATCTAAACAAAGAAATGGGCCGGGTGCGGTGGCTCACACCTATAATCCCAGCAGTTTGGGAGGCCGAGGTGGGTGGATAATCTAGGTCAGGAGTTTAAGACTAGCCTGGCCAACATGGCAAAACCTCGGCTCTACTAAAAATACAAAAATTAGCCAGGTGCGTGGTGGGCGGCTGTAATCCCAGCTACTCGGGAGGCTGAGGCAGGAGAATGGCTTGACCCCAGGAGGTGGAGACTGCAGTGAGCCGAGACTGCGCCACTGTACTCCAGCCTGGGTGACAGAGTGAGACTCTGTCTCAAAAAATAAAAATAAAAAACAGGCCGAGAGTGGTGGCTCATGCCTGTAATCCCAGCACTTTGGGAGGCCAAGGCAGGCTGATTACCTGAGGTCAGGAGTTTGCGACCAGCCTGGCTAACATGGTGAAAGCCCATTTCTACTAAAAATACAAAAAATTAGCTGGGCGTGGTGGTGCGAGCCTGTAATCCCAGCTACCTGGGAGGCTGAGGCAGGAGAATCGCTTGAACCCGGGAGGTAGAGGTTGCAGTGAGCCAAGACTGGGCCATTGCACTCCAGCTTGGGCAACAAGACTGAAACTCATCTCAAAACAAAAACAAAAACAAAGCAAGCTCTCATTACATGTTGCCTACAAGAAATTCACTTTAAATAATAAACACAAGATAAGGTAAAAGTAAAATGATGGAAAGAATTTTACCACGCCAACACTAGTCATAAAAAGGTGAAGTGCCTATATTAAATCTCAGTGTAATTTTCACAGTAATTACTACCAGAAGTAAAGATCATTTCATTATGAAAAAGAAGACAAACCAACTTGGCCTAATTAACACTCTATCTAACAGCAATAATTTACACATTCTTCATGTGCACACAGAATATTTACCAAAGTAGACCATAAAACAGGCCATAAAATAAGTCTCAATAAATTTCAAAGAATTCAAATCAGATATGTGTATGACCACAATGAAATTAAACTAGGAATCACAAACAGAAATCACTAGAATCAGGCCTGATACAGTGGCTTATGCCTGTAATCCCAGCACTTTGGGAGGTTGAGCCAGGCGAATCAAGGTCAGGAGTTTGAGACCAGCCTGGCCAACATGGTGAAACCCCTTCTCTACTAAGAATACAAAAAATTAGCTTCGTGTAGTGGCGAGTGCCTGTAATCCCAGCTGCTAGGGAGGCTGAGGCAGGAGAATCGCTTGAACCTGGGAGGTGGAGGTTGCAGTGAGCCGAGATCATGCCACTGCACTCCAGTCCGTGAGACAGAGCAAGACTCTGTCTTAAAAAAAGAAAGAAAGAAAAGAAATCACTAGAATCGGAAAATTCCCAAATATCTGGAAACTAAACACTTATGAAATAATCCATGAATAAAAGAAGGAATCAATTTCAGCTTTTAAAATATTATTTTCTGCATGTTAGGACTTCCGAATGAAAGTCAGCTTCTTAATCTAGCAGTCAACTGAAGAAATGCTGACCTGGAACAGATGGCATATCTCCGGTCACAATTCATAGGTGGTTTACAGATTTTTAAAGAGTAGTAATAGTAAGTGATAAATCAGTTCACCTACTGCATTTTCCTATGTGCTTAATACATGCTTATTCATTTCACCTTCACAACAGGTATTATTATTCCCACTTTAGGGAGTTAGATAACTGCCAAGGTCTAAGAGTTTAGTAAACTGGCAGACCATCTTTTTTTTTTTTTTTTTTTTTAAGAGCACCATGTCGCTCTGTCACCCACACTGGAGAGCAGCAGCATGATCATAGCTCCCTGCAGCCTCTAATTCCTGGGCTCAAAAGATCCTCTTGCCTCCAGAAGCATCATTTTAGTTATACTGAAGTACTCAGGTAGTCTAGTACTTCCAGGATCGATACTCATTGCATTGTGCTTGCCTCCTTTGACTATGACATTTTTTATTTTAACCTTTAATTTTAGAACCTGATCGTCACTAAAGAGGGACATTTAGAATTTAATAAAACTCCGTCACTGAAAAAATACCCCGAATGCATCCTTGAACACACAAAAGACAGTGCTCTGTTAAATCTTTCCCTTGTTCAATTAGATTTAGTAAACTAAAATTCACTTACTGCTTCTCTCCTCCTCCGCTCTTGTTCTTTCTTCCTTGCTAAATTACGGTCTTTGAGAAGCCAGAGTTTGGATTTATCTTGAGCTTCCAACGACGGCTGATGTTCTTTCTGCTCTTCTCCATAGCACTTGTTTTGTATTTCATTTGAAAAGGATCCTACGGTCAATCCATTCCCAAGATCCCTTAAAGAAAAAAAGTATAGCTCAAAGTAGGTTTCAAGTTCCTTAAAAGTATTACAAAAATATATTATTAAATGGCAAATGTAAAGCCATACATTAGGTACCATTTTCAGGTTATAACATTATTTTTAAGCTTTATTTTTGATGCATCAAATTATACACAAGTTAATCTATATTAATAAAGAAATGGGTTTAGAAACCTGTGACCAAGACGAACCACTATCTTCTCACACAGACCAGAAAACCTTTAAGACATTTCTGTAAAGTAATGACTATATAATTTAGCAATATTACTATCTTCAGTAGCGTAATCCCTTGATTATTTGTCTTCAAAAGAGATACCGCTTAGAAAAAGTATCAATAAAAATGTACTTTTTGCAATTACAATTTGCTCTGTGTTCTACGAAATAGTTGAATCATAGTCACTTAACAAATAAGAAATGGAATGTATTTAAAATACACTCTATATCTCCCAAAGCCTCCTTTAATCCGGTAAATTACAGACCTCTGATTTTCTTGAGAAACTTTTGGTTCCTTCGTATTTTGTTCCAAATGTTTCCGTGCGAGCTCCTGTGTCCGAGCTTTTACTTCCTTTTCTAAGGCTGCTTTTCTAAATTGGTTGAAGAGCTCATCTGAGGATTTCAGTACACCTGGTGGTTTCACTGGTTTGCCTAAACTTTTCCATGAATCTGCATTCTTAATCTTTATATCCTAAAACAAATACTCGGTTCAGTCTATGTCTACAGATGTCAGCCAAAGTTTGGAAGGAAGGAAATATTTTTTGATACAGTAATAGATATGATTCCTTCACGTACTTTTACTAAAGTTAAAGGTTACCAAAGTCAGAAAAAAAAAAAATACAAAAACGTAACAGATCATCTAAACTCAATCATTTATCTGGGGCCAAAGTAAAGTAGCACACTTGCCAATTATTTTAAGACATATATATTAACTGCATAATTTAAAGAAAGCATAAAAATAAATAAATCTGTCAGTGTAATCAACATACTTATGATCCTCTAGGGAAAATAAAGCAAATGCTCAAAGGATTCATAAGAGGCAAAGGAAGATCGTACCCTAAAAATGGCATGGAAGTTTGTTGAGAGCCCTCTGACATAGATATATTTTTCCTTTTTGTGGTTAAGAAGAAAAAACGTAAATGACATGACTACTCTTCTTAAACAAGATACACCACGGTTGAGATCAGTGCTGCCCACCAGAAATATATGTAATTTAATGTTTTCTAATAGCCATGTTTAAAAAATTTAAGTAAATTTAATATATTTAACCAAATATGCCCAAAGCATTATTTCAACATATAAGATACATTATAACATGTATCTTATAAAAGACGTAAGACATTTTTTCATACTAAGTCATCCCAATTATTTACATTTGTAGCACGTTTCAATTCAAATGCTAAATTCCTACTAGAAACAATTGATCTGTAATTAGATATCATAAAATTCACAGTTCAAAAAGTAGTTATGTGTAGTCAAGCTGTTCCAAACACATCTAAGTCTTCCAAAACTGAATTGCGTCCATTTTTAATTAAAAGACAAATATTAAAACTTAGTTCCTTTAGCTACATTTCAAGGGCTCGAGTAGCCACATGTGACCAGAGGCTACCATATTAGATAAGCACAAGTAAGTCTAGATGGCCCTTTCTAACAGTTAACCTGTCCACCTATAATAAGGAAAGAGGACTATGCAATACTAAAACATCCTCTGTTGGATTTTTTAAAATAATTATCTCCTTAATAATTATGCTTGATTGTACTTTTGATATATTTCCATGACAGATAAGGAGAAAACTTGTCTAGGGTCCCATATAAGGCAAAAGAAAATTTATGACTAGATGTATTTATAGGCCTTTTATCTTTGTTCTGAATAAAAGGAGTCAAAACATCCCTCCCTTCGCCTAAACACAACCTTCACCAATGTATCAATCATCAGCCAGTTGTGCTCTCTTATAAGTAGTCAATAAAATCTGTTTTTGTCTCTAATTATGGAATGGGCTAATTTTTAGTTCTAGGACTCATTCAACTTAAGCATCTCACCTTCCAACAGAGATTTGAAACAGAACAGGTAATAACTGGTAGTACAGTCATCCCTTGGTAGCTGCGGGGAATTGGTTCCAGGACTTTTCAAAGATACCAAAGTCCATGGATGCTCAAATCCCTATATAAAATGGCACAGTATTTGCACATAACCTGTGCGTATCTTCTTACATACTTTAAGTCATCTCTGGACTACTTATAATACCTAACGCAATGTAAATAGTTGTTATACTCTATTGTCTGGGGGAATAATGACAGGAAAATAGTCTGTTGTACATGTTCAGTATGGATGCAATCTTTTTCCCAAATATTTTCAATCTTTGGTTGACTCAATGGATATGGAACCCACAAGTACCAAAGGCTGACTAGATATTTAATAAAGAATAATGGAAGGATAAATCCTGGTCTCTGCCTCTGTGTCCTGAAATAATTATTTTATTGCAATGAAATTTTGACAGACCCTAAGACAGGAAAGTTTACATGTGGAATTTTTCAGGTATCACAAAGAATGAGAAGACTTTTGACAAGCAGAGATGAGGATGGAAAGCATTCCTGATGGAAGAAAGCACACAAAGGTCTTGCTACGTTTACCTGGAGAGAAATGAGTAGTTCAGTTTTAATCAATTACAAGACTCCTTAGTTAAGACTGAGAAGTTAGCTTGGGGTCACAACATAGAGGTGCTTAATTTTCATTCTGGTGGCAGAAGTTGGAAACCACTAAAGCTTTCACACAGATAAGTAATTTAATCAGAGCAGTACATCAAGAGGACTAATAGAAGAATATTAAAAGTAGACTAGGCCGAACACAGTGGTGTATGCCCATAATCCCAGCACTGTCTGTTGTTGTTGTTTTGTTTTTTTTGAGATGGAGTCTCACTCTGTAAGCCCAGGCTGAAGTGCAGTGGCTCGATCTCGGCTCACTGCAATCTCCACCTCCAGGGTCCCAGTTCAAGCAATTCTCCTACCTCAGCCTCCCAAGTAGCTGGGATTACAGGCATGAGCCACCATGTCCAGCTAATTTTTGTATTTTTTAGTAGAGACAGGGTTTCACCATGTTGGCCAGTCTGGTCTTGAACTCTTGACCTCATGATCCGCCCGCCTCGGCCTCTCAAAGTGCTGGGATTACAGGCGTGAGCCACCATGTCCAGCCAATCCCAGCACTTCAAGTAAATCACTTGAGCTCAGGAGTTAGAGACCAGCATAGGTAACATGGTGAAACCCTGTCTCTACAAAATATCAAAAATTAGCCGGGTGTGGTGGTGTGCACCTGTAGTCCCAGCTACTCAGGAGGCTGAGGTGGGAGGATCACTTGAGGCTGGGAGGTTGGGGCTGCAGTAAACTGTGATTATGCCACTATACTTCAGCCTGGCCAACAGAACAAGACCCTGTATCAAAAAAAAAAAAAAAAAAAAAAAAAAAAGAAAAAAAAGCGATGAGATTACAACAAGGAGAGCCTCAAGTAAGTCAAACCAGAACCACTTATGAATGTTAAAAGAGCTCAGATTTAGGCAATAAGGCTTGGTTTCTGTGATGCTAAGGGAAAAGAAGATACCTTTAGGCCAAGCCTGGTGGCTCACGCTTGTAATCCCAGCACTTTCAGAGGTTGAGGCGGGCAGATCACTTGAGGTCAAGAGTTCAAGACCTGCCTGGCCAACATGGTGAAACCCCATCTCTACTGAAAATACAAAAATTAGCTGGGTGCAGT
Source organism: Ateles fusciceps (assembly GCA_036589455.1). Taxonomy (NCBI): domain Eukaryota; kingdom Metazoa; phylum Chordata; class Mammalia; order Primates; family Atelidae; genus Ateles; species Ateles fusciceps. The sequence goes on along the minus strand of JAZHEH010002963.1, from coordinate 65,395 downwards.
AGTGCGAGCCTGTAGTCTCAGCTACTCAGGAGGCTGAGGCAGGAGAATTGCTTGAACCCAGGAGGTGGAGGTTGCAGTGAGCCAAGATCACGCCACTGCACTCCAACCCGGATGTCTGTTTCAAAATGAGAAGATAAATTAAAAGATAAAAATAAAAAAGATCTCTTTAAAGGTAAAACCCACATAATTTAACACTTCTTTGGCTGTAGAGAACTAAGAAGTTGTCAAAAATGATAAAACTTATGAGAGGTCAGGTCTAGAAGTATATACGAGTCATCTACATAGAAACTAACTGAAATTTCAATGGTGCACATTTAATCAGAAAAGAATAAGTAGTAAGCCCTAGTTTCATGCCCTATGAAGACTCTGGGAGGGATGCAGCTATTTAGAGGTCACCGGCCCCTCTGGGGCAGAGGTGCAAATTACAGGTATATGGGAACACCTTGATGCTAGGTAAAATTAAGATTGACTCTAAGGCCAGGCTCACACCTGTGATCCAAGCACTTTGGAGGCCAAGGTGGGCGGATCACCTGAGGTTGGGAGTTCAAGATTGACTCTCAACTGGGGGTGATTTTTGTCCCTCATCTCCCTGAAGTGGGATATTTGGCTATGTTAGACATTTTTGGTTTCAGATGGGGGTAGGTTAAAGGGCACTACTAGCATCTAGCAGGTAGAGGGTAGGGTTCTTGTTAATCAGCTTACAATGCACAGGCCCACCAAAAAAATTCACCCAAGAAAAACTTAACCAGCCTAAAAGGTTAATAGTGCTATGGTTGAGAAACTCCAATTAAGATCTAGACAGACAGTGAGAAAATAAGACAAAAAAGAATAATGGATAGAAGGTATAGGAGCAGGAGAACTCCACAGTAAATCTGTTGAATGAAAGGAAGTTAAGAACAGAGATAGACAGGTTAGACATGGTGAGAACAAATACCTTTTTCTGAGGAAGAGGTAAGAGAAGAATGACAACGCTAAGGGCTCTGCTTAGTAGAAAGATGAGAAGCTGAAAGTGTACTGAGCGCAGCAAACCACCAAGGGACACAGTTACCTATGCAACAAACCTGCACAACTTGCACATGTACCCCCAGAACTTAAAATTTTTTTTTTAAAAGTCTACTGAAATGACTAGCTTTAATTCCAGCTCTTAGGCAAGATGCTTGGGCCATCTGGGGTGCACTTTATTCATAAAGACTTTCTCAAAGATTGCTTTTAGCATCAAAATTCTGTAGCCCCCCACTTTTTTTTTTTATGTTAAAGAGATGGGTCTTGCTCTTTTGCTCAGGCTGGAGTACAGCGGCAAAATCAGAACTAAGTGCAGCCTCCAACTCCTGGGCTCAAGCAATCCTGCTGCCTCAGCCTCCTGAGTAGCTGGGATTACAGGCGTGAGCAACTGCACCTGGGCCAAACCTCCTTTTCAGTAAGTGTTAACACTGCTTATAATGAGGGAACAAGGGTGGGAAATGTCAGGAATGGAAACAATTTGCTTGATCCTTTGCTGTGAAGAGAACAAACTATGCAATCCTGTTTCTTCTTAAGCTTTTACTCCAACAGTTTAGTGACTTACACCTGTAGCACAAACTTGAACGGTGTGACATAGACTTGCTTTGCTGCTTATTTTTGCTGTAACCTCTTTGTCCTGTTGGACATTTTCTTATTGTTTTGAAACTTTGTTTTGGGCCAGTCAAAATTATAAAATTTTGTTAAATTAGAAAAAGTGTAGTACATAACAAACCAAATGTTTAAGAAAATCTGGGCTGGGCACAGGGGCTCATACTTATTATCCTAGTCACTTATGTATGCCAACAAAATTCCTTATTAAGTCAGTTTGAGCTGAGTTTTCTGTCTCTGGGAGGCCAAGGCGGGAGGACTGCTTGACCCAGGAGTTAGCGACCAGCCTGAGCAACACAGGGGAGACCTCATCTCTACAAAAAATTTTAAAAAACAAAAACTCTGAAACACTATTCTTTGCATCTTAAAGGGGATGGAGGATACTTCTGTTGCTAATAAAACAAAATACAATAAAATAAAAAGTAATGTTGATTGTCAGAAAAGCCACTTTTGAATGGTTCTTATCCATACTTATCAATAACAAAATATCCACACTAAATATTGCCAGTCTTTAATGATAATAATTACGAGCAGAGAGTTATCTAAAAGAATCAAAGATGCTAAGAAAGCACAAGGGCCAAAGCAGTTTGATCCTCATATGGCAAAATGGTCTTCTGTCTCCAGACAATAATCTTAAACACTAAGGCTAAGATTTGTCCTCTAAAGTACTTGTAAGGAAAAAATAACAAGTAGGGGGTAACAGAACAGGAGGAGGGAGGAAAGGAAGGGGCGAGAGAGAATATATAAAAATATCCCTTTCACAGTTTCTGAAAACACCTTGAACCTCATGTATCTTAATGTATCCCAAACGTCTAGAATATCTGTTGAAAGAATGATATCAGTGTGTAATTTGAAGATTAAGTAGACATAAGACTCCATTAGGAAATCCAAGGGATTTCCTAAATATTCCTAGAATAGATTCTAAAAGATGGTTTTATGGCATGCTTTCAAATTGGGATCACTGGCCAATATCAACATTATAGAACTTTCAGTTAAACACAAACAGGAGGGCCAGGCACAGTGCCTCATGCCTGTAATCGCAACACTTTGAGAGGCTGAGGCAGGTGGATCACCTAAGATCAGGAATTTGAGACCAACCTGGCCAACATGGCGAAACCCTGTCTCCACTAAAAATACAAAAAATTAGCCTGGCATGGTGGCACATCCTTGTAATCCCAGGCACTCAGGAGGCTGAGGCATGAGAATTGCTTGAAACTGGGAGGCAGAGGTCGCAGTGAGCCAAGATCACGCCACTGTACTCCAGCCTGGGTGACAGAGTGAGACTCTGTCTCAAAAAATACAAAACGAGGCCGGGCACGGTGGCTCACGCCTGTAATCCTAGCACTTTGGGAGGCCGAGGTGGGTGGATCACCTGAGGTCAGGAGTTCAAGACCAGCCTGGCCATCATGGTAAAACCCCATCTTTAAAAAAAAAAAAAAAATACAAAACAAAACAAACAAAACCACACACGAACAAGAGGACCAATGATGGTGGGTAGGGGAAAGGTGTTGCTCACAAGTACTTTTAAAAAATTACATAGGCAAAAATTAGGCTTAGAGATCCAATACTTCATTTAAGTGAGGGCTTTAAATACCACTTGTAACGCTTCCAAACCCAATTTCAAATCCCTTCAAGATTTGTTAGAAAAAATAACATGACTTTTACCTTCTGTACAGGAGCTTGACATTCGGATTCCAACGTCGTTGTGTTATTGTCACCGGATGGACACATCACAGTTACGCCATTCTGAACAGCTCTCGAATCACCTGCATGCACACATTTTTAGAATAGTATAATTAAAATATTTCATCCTACTTACCCAGAATTTGATTTGAATTTTCCTTCCAAGTCAGACACTATGAAAACAAAGAAAGCAATTTTTTGATGCATCATTTAACTTTGGAATATTCTTAGTTAGGGAATAACTACCGTTAAATATTTCTCATTCGAAACTTACCACCTTTGCTCTCTTTTTGTTATTTTTGCTTGTTCTGGTCAGCATGAAGTATAGCTGACATCATGGCTCATCCACCAAAATCTGTTATCTGACTCCCATGCTACTGCAGCTCTCCATTTTATAGACTGACCTCAGCTCCAGAGGTGGGTTATTTATTTATTTTTTTTGGAGACAGGGTCTTGCTTTGACACCCCAGGCTGGAGTGTAGTGGTATGATCTTGGCTCACTGCAGCCTCCACCTCCAAAGTTCAAGCAATTCTCCTGCCTCAGCCTCCCAAGTAGCTGGAATGACAGGCACCCACCACCACGCCTGGCTAATTTTTGTATTTTTAGTTTCACCATGTTGGCCAGGTTGGTGTTGAACTCCTGACCTTCAGTGATCTGCCCTCCTTGCCCTCCCAAAGTGCTGGGATTACAGGAATGAGCCACCACGCCTGGCCAGGCCTGTAAATTTCAACATGAGTTTTGGAGAGGACAAACATTCAAACCATAGAATAAGTTATCTAAAGCAATTTAGATTGCTGACAAAACCCAGTTATCACTAAACATGTACTGAGCACATACTAAGCACTAGGAACATAAGGATGACCAAAACATACTATCTATCCTCAGGTATTACGTGCCCAGCCTAGAGGTGGGTTTTGATTAGGCCACGCCAATCATGGCAATAGTATCTCGCCATCAGTAACTCATGTAGGAAGAGCAGACGTAAGCCAGTGTAGGGCTTCCAAGGGAAAGATGCTGCCTGGGTGGCCAACTGGAGACAGACAAAACACAGAGAGGGGAACTAAGATATCAGACACTCAAAATAGCTTCCAAGGGAAACAGGCTTGAGAAATGCAGTAAGTCTGACTCTGAGGTGAGGAGAACAAACTATGCAATCTTGTTAATTCTTTTCATGGAAATATTTCATTTATTATTATTATTGGTGAAGATTAACTACAGAGTGTGAGCCCTGATCAAGCCATGCCTAAAAGATTGGCCTATCTTTAGACTATTGATTATGTATGCCAACAAAATTCCTTATTAAGTCGGTTTGAGCTGAGTTTTCTGTCATTTGCAACATGGAACACCCTGATGCATGAAACTTAATTGACCATTTGATTCAATTCTCTCTAGTCATTGTCTATAGGTTCTAATCAGTGGCTGAAGAACAAGAGAGACAAATCAAAACTGAGTTGCTATCTTCTTAACTGACCCAAACTAATAAAATCCTGTCCCCTTACATGTTATAGGGACTTACATTTAAGCTTCTACCACCTATCAATCCCTTGACTGATTCTCTAGCTAAATCATACTCTGAGGTTGAGGCTAAAGAGAACAAGGAACATCAAGGAATAGCAGTGAGCACAGGAGGGCACGACAAAACACTGTCAAAGAATGCATGAACAAAAGCTCAAATTTTTAATTTGTATGTCAGAACACAGCCCCAATGTATCTATGTTTCCTCACTTCAACAAGGAAAGGAAGAAAATAGTGAGAAAAGCTGTAAGTACAGGACTACCATCCCTTTTCTGCTTCCTGTCAGTGATTACATAGGAAGTAGGAAAAGTCTGTATGGTAAGTAAAATTCTAAAGTGACCCTCAATTTGCTGACTCTAAGTTAGTAAGTGATGAGAGTGCCATTATTAATAATTGAAGAGAAAGAATTTAAAATCTGGGGACCAGGCTGGGTGCACTGACTTAAGCCTGCACCCAGGCTTATCATCACTTTGGGATCATCACTTTGGGAGGCCAAGGCAGGAGGATTCCTTAAGCCCAGAAGTTTGAGACCAGCCGTGGTGAGATCCCATCTCTACCACACAAAACAAAATAAAACAAACAAACAAACAAAAACTTAGCTGCGCATGGTGGCATACATCTGTGGTCCCAGCTACTTAAGAAGCTGAGGCAGGAGGATGGCTTGAGCCCAGGTCGAGGCTGCAGTGAGCCATGTTTATGCCGTTGTACTCCAGCCTGAGCGACACAGGAAGACTGTCTCAAAAAAAGAAATAAAATCTGGGGGCTAAAAGGGGGAATTCAGTTTTTACACGGCTGTATTTGGAATGCCTACGTGATGTTTGAGCGAAAACATTTAATAGAGTTGTATAAACATGCCTGAGGCCTGGGTACATTTGAATTGTAAAAATGAGACAAGAGGGCTGAGTTTGGTGGCTTACATCTGTAATCCCAGCACTTTGAGGCCGAGGAGGGCGGATCACCTGAGATCCAGTGTTTGGGATCAGCCTGACCAACCTCTTACTCCTCCAAAAAATCTATCTTCATGTTAAAGCCACAAGTATCTTCCCATCCTCTTTACCAACAAAGTTCTTCCAAGAATGGTTTACATTCACTACACTCAAATTCCATTACTTCTCAATTTACAACAATCTGGTTTCTGCCCCATTACAATGGCTACTAAAAAAAGCTTCTGGAAAAGCAAAAATTCTCACATTCACCAACGTACTCCCCCTCTCCCCATTCATTATCCTATTTAAATGCTCTGCAGTATGTGATACTCTTGATTTCCTTCTAAAAAAAGAATCTATCTTTCTGGGCTTCTATTAGACTATTTTTCCTTTTTCTCTACCTCTGGTTACCTCTTAACTATTTTTTTCTACTTTTACTGAGGAGGTTTTGTTTCTTAGAATCCTGTCCTTAAGCTTTTCTCTTACTGCTCTGTAGATTTTCCTGGGTGTTTTCATTTACTCTCATGGCTTCAAGTACCTTTTACATGCTGTTAATTCCTAATTTGTAATTCCTGTTACACCCTGTTAGTTCTAGAAACCTAATTCTAGCTTTATATTTCCACTTAGATATTCTGTAACACCTCAAACATGTCCAAAATGAGTTCTGTCTCCTGTTTTCAATCCAACTATTAGATAATTTCCAAGTAGCTCATCCATTCTAACAAAGTCTATCAATTCTGCCACAAAAATACCTTATATATCCACATCCTTTCTATACTCGCTGTATTAGTTTTGGTCCTAATAATTTCTTTCCTAGACTATAGCATTCAGTGTCTTTACCTGGTCGTAACTACATCAGAGCAGCATCTTAACCCATCCTCTAAATAGTAAGCAGCAATTTTTTACCTATTATAAAATCTGGGGCTGGGTGTGGTGGCTACTGCCTGTAATCCCAACACTGAGAGGCTGAGGTGGGCAGGTCACCAGTCTGGAGTTCGAGACCAGCCTGGCCAACATGGCGAAACCCTGTCTCTATGAAAAATACAAAAATTAGACACATATGGTTGGGCATGCCTGTAATCCCAACTACTCGGGTGGCTGAGGCATGAGAACCTGGGAGGCAGAGGTTGTGGTAAGCAGAGATTATGCCACTATACTCCAGCCTGGTCAACAGGGTGAGACTCTGTCTCAAAAAGTAAATAAAATAAAATAGAATGAAATCTGACTATGCTTCCTATATAAAGCTCCTTGTTGTACACAAATAAAAGTATACAAATTTGTATACAATTTGTTGTATACAAATTAATAGCACTGCTATTCAAGGTAACTCATGACCTATAGCTATCATATCTTCCATTATTCTCCAAGTATCTTGAAAATATTTCTAAAAAAAAAGAGTAGATATAAATATTTCATACTTTAGATGTTTATTTATTCTTCTTCCTGAAATGCCCTCCAGTGTGGCCTTACATATTTTCTCCACTGATCTCCATTCCCTTTCCCACATGAAGAGATGTAATTTTAGATAAAGACAAAATGGAATATTCAAACACAGAGTAGGGAGGCCAAGGGAGGTCAGGAGTTGGAGATCAGCCTGACCAACATGGTAAAACCCGTCTCTACTAAAAAGACAAAAAATTAGCCGGATGCGGTGGCGCATGCCTGTAATCCCAGTTACTCAGGTGGCTGAGACAGGAAAATTGCTTGAAACCAGGAGTCGGAGGTTGCAGTGAGCCGAGATTGCGCCACCGTATTTCAGCCTAGGTAATAAGAGTAAAACTCTGTCTCAAACAAACAAACAAACAAAAACCACACACAGAATAGTAGGGAGCTTTATACTGAAAGCTGTGAAGAGGGATCGAATGTCTCCCTCTTCCTCCTAATCTGTGTTGCAGTAAAACAGCTTGGAAATGTATTCTGCTAGGGAGATGCCTCTGCCCTTGGGTAGCCAAGTTGAAACCAGGGCACATCCTGGAGAGAAGAAGACATGGACAAGGAATATTCATATCTGCCTTTGACCTAGGCCTAAATACATCAGTGTCTCAAGGTTTAGGCATGCTCTAGGCTAAACTCATATCATAAGTACCCTTCGTGCCACACATATCCCTTGACCCCCTTCAGGAAAACCAAGCTGAGACAGAGAAATAGTTCCCTTCTGACAAGATATTAAGTCAAATGAATCTAGGCTAAACTCATATCATAAGTACCCTTCGTGCCACACATATCCCTTGACCCCCTTCAGGAAAACCAAGCTGAGACAGAGAAAACGTTCCCTTCTGACAAGATATTAAGTCAAATGAATCTAAAAATATAAAAATTTAACCAGTTTTAGATATATAGGAACTACCATTGGGCTAGTTTTTCTAGCCCAAGTTTCCTTAACTGTTAACTCTTTTATATATCTGTAACTTCATTTCTTTACCTATAGAATCTCTATGTATCCTTCTCTTATTCTTTCCTACTTTTCTAACCGACATACGTGTCATGTAAGTTAAAGCAGCACCTCCCAGATCTGCTCAGAACTTGGTAATATGGGCTCTGGCAGCAACAGGTGTGTGTGTGTGTGTGTGTGTGTGTGTGTGTGTGTGTGTGTGTGTGTAAAATGCATGTATATTATAAATATATGTGTATATAATTTACATATAACAATATTTATATATGTAGCATATATATAAAATACCAATGTACATAATTTACATGAAAGGAAATTGGGTGTGAACTGTATAATTTTCTTTCTTTTAAATATAACGAGTGCCTACAGGTATAAAGCAGATAATTTCTAACAACGTGCTTCAGTGATTATTTGTAACCTGGAATTTACTAGTTATAATTATTGGCATTTTCCAGATATTTAATAAGATGACCATAGCATTTTCATATACATGTAAGTTTAGAAGTCAATTTCTCAGTAACAGTTGTTTGTTAATTTCTTACCTGAGGGAGGTAGACTTTGTAAAGGTGAAATGTTTTTCACAGTCTGTAAATGTTGTAATTCTTGAGAATTCAATGCTAATTGGTGGTGATTTGGTGGTATTACACATGAAGGTGTGGTCTGATGAACAAGGGTAGTATTAGCAGAGGTTGTGTCTTTCACAGAATATTCTCTCTGTTAAAACAAAATCAAATAAAGTTATCACTTCATTTTAACCACACAAGAAGTACACCTAAGAGAATAGAAACACAAGAGGCAAGAATATAATTTAATACTACCTTTTAAAAATACCATTATTATTTAAGCCACACAAATCTACAATGCATAGTTATTCCTTTTTTGCAGATGAGGAATCTAGGGTTTAAAAGGATTAAATAAGTTGGCCATTACATGGCTTACAAGAGGTAGAGTAAGTCAAAGCCTATGATCTTAGTTATGAGTATGCATGTACATATTTTACATGAATATATGTGTATATTAAACAATGCTATTCACTTTTAAAAGCTTTCCTGGTAATTACTAAAAAACAAACAAAACAAACCCCTCAGCTATTCTAGCAAATCTAGAGACCAATTCATTTGCTTTAGCTCTTTTCCTTACTGTATTATACAGATAAGGGGAGAAATTTAAAATTACATTATGGTCAACCCACAAGACTATCAATAAATTCTAATTCAATATTCAGGTAATTATTAAGTAAAACCTGTAGTGTAATAATAGCTAACATTTATTTAACGTTTACTATTTGTGAGGTACCAGGGTAAGTCCTTTATATAGTTTTTCTTCCATTCTCACAATACTCTTATGAGTTAGGTATTTTTGTCTCTACTTACATTTTGAATAGGACTTAGAAATAATAGAAAAGCAGCTTACCTAAAATCTCACACCTATTCTGGGGCAAGTGAAGTCACAGTACCAACGTTCAGTAACCTTATCTACTAAGCTCTGAGTTGTAGATAGTACAGAGATAAATAAGACAGTCTTTCTCCTTAGTCTAACAAGGTGTTGGAGTGAGTGAGTAGGCAGGCAAGTGTATGAAAAACATCTATGCAAATGTGAATAAAACAAATGCCATAGGAATGTTTATCCCAATAATATACACCCAGGCCGAAGCTTAAAGCCTAATGCTCAGGTTTAAATCAGGCAAAAAAAAAAATCACTTTCTGAACTACACAAATAATATACTTTCATACATGAACCTATGGATTAATATGTACTATCTATATATACTATCTTCTACCATAAATAGATATTTTTTTCCTCAGTGAGTGAAAGTGAAAAATTTTTGACCAAAAATAGACCACAGAGGTGGCATTCTTCATGCTATGTATTAAGATGAAAATGCTTCCAGAGTTTCTTCATTAACTTGACATAATTTTTTGATTCCACTAATACACCTTTGGCAAGACAGACCACCTATGTCTTCTTCCCATTCAAAAAGGAATGGGAAGGCCAGGCATGGTGGCTCATGCCTGTAATCCCGGCACTTTGGGAGGCTGAGGTAGGCAGGTCATCTGAAGTCTGGAGTTCAAGACCAGCCTAGCCAACATAGTGAAACCCCCATCTCTACTAAAAATACAAAAATTAGCTTGGTGTGGAGGTGTGTGCCTATAGTTTAGTCCCAGATACTCCGGAGACTGAGGCATGAGAATTGCTTGAACCAGAAAGGCACAGGTTGCAGTGAGCCAAGATCATGCCACTGTACTCCAGCCTGAGTGACAGAGCAAGACTCTGTCTCAAAAAAATGTATATATATTATATATAATAGCATTAATATAATACTAATATATTAATATAACTATACATTATATAATGTAATATATAGTATATATTATATAATAATGTATATATGTATTATACATGTGTGTTGTATATTATACATAACGTATATATAACTGTAATACCTATAGTATGTATAATACATAGTATGTTATATATGCGATGTATAATATACATTATATATAGTATATTATACATTATATATAGTATATATAATATAGTATATAATTATATATAGTATACAGTATATATAATGTATATACATTATACATTAACATATACTATATATAATGTATAATATATATAATTTCACTTATGTGTCCAAAGCTCTCTCTGCTATATATTCCAAGCCATCTAATTCCTTATAAATACCCTCAGCTTCCATATTTCTCTGAATGTATTTGCTGTGCTTTTCTTTGCTTCTCTTCATACTATTATTTTAAAAAATAACTCCCTAATCTGTATGTAAACCGTTTCTTCCCCTGTTCTTTAAAGGCCATTTTAAGCTTTACCTGTGTGATGCTGGTCCTTTCTTCAGGCAGTATACATTCTGTCTTCATTTTCTAAAAGTAATTATATAGATTATAGCATTAATCATTATCTCTTCAACCATGTGATTATATTTCTTTTTCACAAATTCGAGCTCTTTCAAACCAATGTTATTTGTTATTGTGCTTCCCTAACTTAGTTGGATGTTAAATAAATACTTCTGTTTGAGAGGAGTACAAACAGAAAAAAATTTATATGAGGATGACAACTTGAGCTAGTAAAAAAGTCCCTTCTGTTCTTTTCAAAGCACATCAACTGCTAGTCAAACATAGATGTGCTAAAATGGATAGCTAGCAATTATAAGTTTTATCTGTAGAAACCTTAGCTACCATTCTCCTACCATCTTTTGAGAAATTTCACTTAACTGTACACACAGTTCTGTACACACACTCGGGATACCAAGGCCATCCCTCTGTATTCAGACTCTCAGGGATAAGCTGAAGCTTCTAGAATTTGTTCTACTTATCTGTTTGGCTTATATAACAGTTATATATTATTGAAAAATGATGTCAAATAGTTTCCCTATTTGGTCTTCTTCAGAAAGAAATCATTGAACATTTAGTTGATAAGTTAAAACAAGTGACAACTTTCTTCATGTAAATAAAATTGAAAATAATCTTAAAGAAAGGTACTACTATATCCATGAGTTATAACATAAATACTTTTAAAATTCAGAGGTACAAATAAAGAATTAACTTACCTTTACATTCTCCTTAGAAGGAGAATCATTTGGTTTTACTTCTGTTAACTTGGGTAACATTTCTGCAAATGTATACACATACATATTTTAATATTTATTAGCTTAAAAAATACCAAGTTATAATTTTTCCATATTAGAAATACAGTGGGGCCCGGGCATGGTGGCTGACGCCTGTAATCGAAGCACTTTGGGAGGCGAGGTGGGCGGATAATGGGGTCAGGAGATCGAGACCATCCTGGCTAACACAGTGAAAACACGTCTCTACTAAAAATACAAAAATTAGCTGGGTGTGGTGGCCCATGCCTGTAGTCCCAGCTCCTTGGGAGACTGAGGCAGGAGAATCGCTTGAACCTGGGAGGCAGAGGTTTCAGTGAGCCGAGATCATGTCACTGCACTCCAGCCTGGGCAACAACGCAAGACTCTTGTCTCAAAAAAAAAAAAAAAAAAAAAAAAAATACAGTGGTGATTTCAAGAAATGCCTTTAATACCAACCTCTCCTTATAGTCACAGGTTTCTGCCCTCTTTGAGTCAGCTAATATTTCAAAGGGATACCTGCTTTCAAGGTATTTCATTTTCCCATAGCGTAATAAATATCCACTCACAAATTTCAATTTACATTATGTTTAGTACAGTACGTTACTGTACTAAAAAGTGCAGTACGTTACTTAACAGTAAAGAGCTTGAATAAGTGACAGTTTAAAAAGGAGTATGTTACAACAGAGATAAAAAGGTTTTAAACAAGCAGCATCCATTATGCTAAAATCATCTTTTATCAAGTAACCATAAATATAGCCCTAAGAGGCTTAATTTTTTAAAATTACCAATTTACTATAAGAGAAGGGGATGTCATTTATCTAAGAGGATACAGTCTTTTATTAAAAGCAAAGCTATTTTAGTTCTGTGGAAAGGTCTGCTCTGCTTAACTAAGCTCTAATAAAGATTCTATCTGATTACTTCTAAGCTATTTGGCAGCCTCAGCTATATAGCAACAAATGGGTTTCATAGTATCTCCTCTGCCTTTAGAAGTACTGTGCAGCTGACACTGGCAGTAGGAGTAGACATAAAGAGAGATCTTTCCATCAGGGTGTTAGTGGGCTTCTCTTTCTTTGTCCTACAATTGTTTCTGATGCTATCCTCCCCCAGTCATAATCCTGGATCAGTAAGGTAAAGCACCAAACTGGTAGTAACTGCTTTCATCTGTCTCTCCACGCCAGCTTTCATGACCACCTGTATATTTGTTTCAGGCTCCAGGACACCAAGGCTGGTCAATACTGAACATTATTCAAACTTAAAACAGTCTAATTTTAATAATTTCCTTCTGCCTCCCAAAATGCCATCAGTTTCCACTGGATGTGTTACTGTTCTTTCCTCTCCTAAAATGTTTGATGCTGGACATTGTTAAAATTGCTAAATGCCACTCAATGACATCCTTTAAAGAATTCAAGTATTTAAAACGACATGAACCATCTTAATGTCACTCAGCTAAGTATTATTTACGTGTTGGGGGTTAGGCATGGGGGAAGAGAAGGAGACAGACTAAAAAGATTGAGAATACAGACCAGCCTGGCCAACATGTTGAAACACCATCTCTAGTAAAAATACAAATATTAGCCAGGTGTGGCAGCATGCATCTGTAGTCCCAGCTACTTGGGAGGCTGAGGCAGGAGAACTGCTTGAACCCAAAAGGCGGGAGGTTGCAATGAGCCGAGATCGCACCACTGCACTCCAGCCTGGGTGACAGAGCCAGACACTGTCTAAAAATAATCATAATCATAAAGGAGAAATTATGGTTTCAGTTTTTGAACAAAAAAACCCCAAAACCAAAAAGACTTCATTAATATGATCATATATGTATATCTATACATCTAAATTATTTAAATATGCACCTAAAACTACTTTATCCTAAAATATAAACTCTTAAGTATAGTACAAATATGACATACCAGACTGGTGTTCTGCTAAAAAAAAAAAAAAAAAAAAAAAAAATTCAAGGACATCACCTTAGTTTTCTAATATGTAAAGCTAAGCTCAAAATTATTAAAATCTAAAGATATTAGCAAAAGGCATCAAGGAATTTTAATTAAAAAAATAAAAATACCTACTACATATGTCTCATAAAAGTCTCAGCATTTTGCTTCTCATTCTAATCTTACATAATTGACTTTTTAACAGCATAATAAGCTAAAACTACACAGATACGCTTATTCATGAGTTCCTGGCCTTTGAAATTAAAAGACGAACACATATTTTCACTACTAAACTTAAAAGCGTATTTCAATTAATGAAGAAGCTCTAACAGGGCTAGCAAACATCAATTAAAATTTATAACAAGGCTGAGCGTGATAGCTCACACTTGTAATCCCAGCACTTTGGGAAGCCAAGGCAGGCTGATCACCTGAGGTCAGGAGTTCAAGATCAGCCTGGCCAACATGGTGAAACCCTATCTACCAAAAATACAAAAATTAGCTGGGTGTGGTGGTGCAAACCTGTAATCCCAGCTACTAAGGAGGCTGAGGCACAAGAATCACTTAAATCGAGAGGCAGAGGCTACAGTGAGCCAAGATTGCACCACTGCACTCTAGCCTGGGCGACAGAGCAAGACACCGTTTCAAAAAATAAATAAATAAATAATAAATAAAAAATCAATAACAATAATGACAACATACACATTGTCAATTAACTTCTCCAGGGAACTATGACAACATGTACACACCTACCTTAAGAGGATCAAAGTGGATAATATATGCATTACTGAACAAATGCATATTGTGGCTCATATTCTAATTTAATTATAAATGCTCTAATTTCACATTTCCCCCAAAACTCAAAATAAAATTTTGATGACAAAGTTTTCATTTAAAGCTGTCAAAAAAGGTTAACCATAGGCCGGGCACAGTGGCTCACGCCTGTGATTCCAGCACTTTGGCAGGCCAACGCAGGCAGATCACCTGAAGTCGGGAGTCCAAGACCAGCCTGGCCAACAAGCTGAAACCCTTTCTCTACTAAAAATACAAAAATTAGCTGGAGGAGGTGGCAAGTGCCTGTAATCCCAGCTAACTCGGGAGGCTGAGGCAGAGGTTGCAGTAAGTGGAGATCATGCCACTACACTCCAGCCTGGGTGAAACAGCAAGACTCTGTCTCAAAAAAAAAGAAATTAACCGTAGAATTTTAAAAAGTGCTGCAATCATAGAGATTTGATTAAAGAGTTTATTTAATACCTACCACCAATCAAAGCACTAAGACAGTTAAAGAGATACTAAATATTATCAACAAGCCAATTTGAACTAAAAAACTTGAAAAGTTGAATAGGAACATAATATTTTAAAAAAATGGAATATGATGCCATATATAGCAGAAATAATTACTAAAGACTTTTAAATTAGGAAAAGAAATCACACTTTTGTTATAAAGGACAGATTATAGAAAATGACTGGTAGGCCAGGCTCGGTGACTCATGCCTATAATCCCAGCACTTTGGGAGGCCAAGGCAGGTGGATCACTTGAGGTCAGGAGTTCAAGACCAACCTGGCCAACAAGGTGAAAACCCGTCTCTACTAAAAACACAAAAAGTAACCAGGTATGGTGGTGCACGCCTGTAGTCCCAGCTACTTGGAAGGCTGAGGCATGAGAATTGCTTGAACCCAGAAGTCAGAGGTTGCAGAGAGCTGAGATTGAGCGACTGCCCTCCAGCTCTGCCAACAGAGCGAGACTCTGTCCCCCAAAAAAAAGAAAAAAGAAATTTATTAAAGTCTAAAATAATTTAATAAACTCTAATCATTTATCTTAAGCTTTCTAGCTTGAATGGCAAAGATTATTTAGAGACTTTCCTTGTATACTTCCTGCTCTTACTAAATTATCCTCCTCTAAAAAGTTAAAATAAAATCTAGACTTCAACAAAGTTTGTCAGTTTTCAAATCGTGCATGAAAAAAAATCATATCCTTATCACATCTATACAAGACCTAGGTTGTAGTACTAAAATTACAAATTTCTTTATTCCCATTTTGAAGTCACCCATAACTATGAAAGTTTTTTTTTAAAAAAAGAAACAAATGTTATTTAAAGAAATTATAAATTTCATTCTCTGAACATTACATTAAATCCAATAAAAAGCAAGAAGTCCAAAGGATGAAGTGACAAATTCACTTTAAGTCTTAAACAGCTAAAGAAAAACAGTGAATTGATGTCAGGACCATTTAGTTTCTTTGTGTTTAACTGTGTAAAAATTGAAACTAAGCACACCAAAAAAATTCTATTTCACACTAATCAAGTATCTAAGCTTATATTCAGACAGTTCCTGGAGTTATTTCTATAAGGTTTTAATTAAAAGCACTCCTATTGATGTGCTGTTCCTTTTGATTTTTTTTTCTCAGTATCATTGTTAGTCACAGGATTAAAACTATTAGTTGTATTCCTCCCTGTATATTACTCAAGGTAATCCCAAGGTTATTGAGCATTAGAAAACTTGCAATAGCTTATGTGTGCATACTAGCACAGCACAGCCAACATAGGATACATGCATTAGAATTGATTTCATTTTCAAGGCTTAGCTACAGCTTTGATGTGACATTTAATGATTTTAGTTATGAAAAATTATTTTAAAATATTTTATATTTATTCTGATGCTTAATTAATGTTCTTGACTTATCTGCATACAATGACACCAGTCAAAAAGACAAATGATAAAAGTTGGCCGGGCATGGTGGCTCACACTTGTAATCTCAGAACTTTGGGAGGCCAAGGCGAGTGGATCATGAGGTCACAAGTTCGAGACCAGCCAGGCCAACATAGTGAAACCTTGTCTCTACAAAAATTAGCCGGGAGTGGTGGTGTGCACCTGTAATCCCAGTTACTCAGAAGGCTGAGGCAGGAGAATCACCTGAACCCGGGAGGCGGAGGTTGCAGTGAGCCGAGATCTTGCCACCGCACTCCAGCCTGGGCGACAGAGCAAGACTCCATCTCAAAAAAAAAAAAAAGATAAACGATAAACCAAATCTCAAAAAAGTTTGCAATGATGTGCTGCTTCTAGTCCATAGAGCCCTCATTTTCATTTTACAAGGATTTGGGATTTCATTACAACTATCCTGAAACTGATTTAGTATCTTGTTTAAAATTAGAATTAAGTGAATTTCCTAGATTTTTAAATAAAACTTTCCTTGGAAATCAATGCTCCGCCATGTGATCAATCCTACTTAACAAAGCAGAATTAAGGAGGTGAGGGTGATCTGGCTGTGACCTCTGTCACCCCACTGATCAAAGGGTTGATTCAGCTGATCTGGATGGCTAGGAAGGTATCCCCTCCATCCTCATCACTCCATGTATGTCCCCTCCCAAAGCTGTGCACTTGGTTGAAGAGGAGCTTCTCTGACAGAGGACTGTTCATCAGTCAAGGGTATATCAGTAGCTGTGCTCCCCTGCTACAACCTCCAAACAAGCTCTCAAAGCGGAACTAAGTCTATATTTTTAAAAGTGCTTAAACTGAAGTGTGGGGATGATGAAAGATAATCATTTAAGTAATGTGGAATAATAAACAGCTTCAACACTACTTACAACACTCAAAGATTTTTCAGATATTAAACCTCAAAACATTTGCCATATTGTAGTAAACTCATAATACAGTATAAGAAGTCAATATTTTAAAAATTCAGAAAAATTAAAGCCCCATCTCTGTTCTATGCTTAAAAGTCAAACACAGAAATACTGTAGAATTAGAGCCCTACATTTTAAAATTTTCTAATATGACAAATTCCAAAAAAAGTAAAAATTCTATTTATTCTCCCAAAATGTTTACCACTATATACTTTAGAAATGTAAAAACAAAACACAGCAATCGGCATCACATAAATGCAAACTAAACAGAAATAAGAGTGAAATAGAATGTATTGCAAGTCAGCAGACCCTACTAAGCACACTGAAAAAAGAGGTGGTTTTAATAATGCTAAGAATTCCTAATGTCACCATATTCACTGTGAGATGTTTCTTTAAAAAGAGAATTGAATTTCACAAGAAATACCTCATTTAAAAGAAGCAAAATTTAGGGACAAAGGTGTCCCGTATTTTGAATTTGCCTTTTGCTCAATAAAGATGGAACACCACTGCCAGGTTAGCATTCTTGGGGTAGTGATTATTGATCAATTATGTAATCATTAATAGAAAAGGACAAAGAAAACATAAATGACCTAAGCGTGATACAACTGCTAAACTACAAAATAATATGGCACTTGAGCATAGCTAAGAATCTGAATTTAAAGTACATTTTTCTATAGATGGAAGAAAATATTCTACAGTGAAGAAACCAAAGAAGTATAAAATAAAATCTGATTTACAGCTTCTGGGATGACTGTTTTTTTTTTTTTTTAATTCAATCAACAAGTGGATAAATCATTTTTTTTTTGAGACAACCTGTCGCCCAGGTTGGAGTGCAGTGGTGCGATCTTGGCTCACTGCAACCTCTGCTTCCTGGGTTCAAGCAATTCTCTGGCCTCAGCCTCATGAGTGGCTGGGACTACAGGTGTACACCACCAAGCCTGGCTAATTTTTGTATTTTCAGTAGAGACAGGGTTTCACTATGTTGGTCAGGCTGGTCTCAAACTCCTGATCTCGTGATCCACCTGCCTCGCCCTCCCAAAGTGCCGGGATTACAGGCGTGAGCCACCGCACCCGGCCAGGATGACTGGTTTCTTAACTTAAAAATGATTATTCAATTCAGAACATAGTATCACAACAGGGCAATCCTTGCAACATTACAGTGATCTGATAGATCATGGAGAATAGAGGGAAAGGTGCTCTCAAATAATCTTTTATTTCATAAAGCAAGTAAAGATCATTATTATCTTATATATTTTGATATTAAGATTTGAAATTATTAAGAGACTATCCCTCCTTGAGTAAACTTCTTTTCAACATTACAAACCTACGTGTCATATATATGTAATATTAATATTATATATTAAGATTGTCAACATGCAATTAAATAATGAGCGTGACATACAAATCATGGATTCTGGGTAAGTGACAAATATTTCTTCAAAATATAAATAAAAAAAAAGCTCCCACCAACAGAGGTGCACTTAAGGAGACAGCTAACCTGACTCAGAATCACTGCTGTCTGAAGAGCTTGAATCACTGCTGCAACTTTCGGCCTCTGATGAGCTGCTGCCACTGCTGCTGGTCTCACTCAGTCGGGAACCACTTCCAACAGCTTTGGATGGTTGCGTTTTCTCAGCTACAAAACAGAGAAACATTAAAATGCCAATAGAACTGAACAGTTGCAGGAACATTTAAAAACTGCCACCTAGGCTGGGCATGGTCCCTCTGTCCTGTAATCCCAGCACTTCGGGAGGCCAAAGTGGGAGGACCACAAGAGGCCAGGAGTTCAAGAGCAGCCTGGGCAACATCATAAGACACTGTCTCTACAAAAATAAAAAGATAAAAATAATAAATATAAAAGCTGCCACCTACATTCTGTTTGACGTTTTCTAGAATTTAACTGATTATTGACATCCAGTAACCGCTTTTCTAACTGTTTTTTCTGGGAGTGAAGTTCTTCTTTGGACATCACTGTTTTCTTAGCTGTGTGATTTAGGAGGGAAGAAAGTGAGTATAACCAAAAATTAACACAAATACCAGACTGATTTATATTAATATAGAGAAACACATACCAGGAGGTTTTAATGGTCTTTTTCTTAGACATGCTGAAACATATTTTTCTAATTCTCTTAGCGTTGATGCTTTCAGTGTTTCAAAGTCGATCTCTATCTCATCTGGATTGGAATTTCTCAGGGAAGTCTCTCTTGATTGTATTATATGAACTACTCGCCCAAGTTTATCGCCAGGGAGTTTGTTTATATCCAAACTTAACTGCCTTTTCTCATCATAGTTCATAGGTTTAGCATTATCTTCATCTTCAGGTTTTAGATCAAAGAACTGTCGTTTCCTTTTCTTTGGCTGACTGTAACAAAAACTAAATTTAGTCAAACTTATCGTTATTATCTTAATAAGCTATGTTGATAAAAGATACTTACTTTCTCTTGGACTCTTCCTTTAGATTCATTTGCTTACACGTTTTTCTTGGATTTTCATTGCTGTTATTAACCTTTTCTTTTTTCTTTTCCTTTTTAGACTTTTCTTTCGTTTTCATTAGCTTTTGTGAATGTACTTGGGACAAAACCTGGAGCTGTTGATGTACAACTTTAAGCTGATAAAAGAAAAAAAATCTGTAAACCTTCATGGCTCTAAATAATTAAAGAAACTAGAAAAAAATTAAGTCACTCCAAAGTCAAAGAGTGTCTTTTGTGAAATTCATTTCTTATTACATTTCCTTCAAGTTTTTATTTAACTTCACAAAAGCACTGAAGTTTTAAAGGGCATGTATTAAATTACAAAAACTATCTTGTGCTCAACCCATAAACTTAAATATCCATCTACAAACAGATCGAGAACAATTAACATTTCCAGGTGATCTTAAGTTTTTTCTTTTTTTGAGCCAGGGTCTTGCTCTGCCACCACGTGGGAGTACAGTGGTGTGATACCAGCTCACGGCAGCCTTGACCTCCTGGGGTCAAGCGATCCTCCTGCCTCATTTAAAAAAATTTTTTTTGTAGAGATGTGGTCTCACTATGTTGTCCAGATAACATGATTTTTTAAATAACAGATTTTTACGATAGATATTTGGTTAGGAAAGAGTATTAAACATTACAAATTTGTCAAGAAGTGAATAAAGCCAGAGTTATGAAGTCATCTAACTACAACAGCTTCAAATCTACAGAAAAAAATTTAATGGATTAGCAGCTTATAGAAAGAATATCAAAATTTCTATCGATCAACTAACCTGCTCCTGAAGCTTTGCAAGATGCTGAACTCGTTCATCTTTAGAACCATCAGAAGAGTTCCCTTCAGAGAAGCCTTCATTAGCGTTCTCTCTACCAATTGTTTCTGTGATACCTGTTTTGATGCAACATAAAGGCGTACTCTTAGCAGGTTCCTCTGGGATCGTTGCAAAATGTGTTTCAAAAACATCCTATAATGAAAAATTCGTTTGTTATGGTTTTTTGCACTTTAAATTTAATCCAGCAATCATAGCTTTTAATAAAAAGTACATCTCAGTGTCAGATTTTGACCAGAATTCTTTCTTCCTTTAAGATATATCAGAAGAAATATATTAAGACTCATGCTTCTCTGCCTGCCAAACTTAACGTTTCTTCATTTTTTTTCGGGCAAGATAGACCTCTCAAGTAATATAGGGGATCTTCTTTCAAAGGCCCTATAGTTGGTTGATCATTCTGTTACCTCCAAATGGTTCAGCCATTTAGACTATCTCGTCAGTGGGACATGGGCTCTAGTCAACCCTATATATCATATATCCCCTCTTCACTAATATTTCCCTGGTTTCCTTTGTATGCAGGGCAGCTTCATTAAACGATTTGCTACTAAAGGATGCAAGAATTCAAACAACAACAACAACCCTCTCAGTTTTAAAAGTATAATTCATAAACTGTTTTGCACTATAGGTTGGTGCAAAAGTAATTGTGGTTTTTGCCATTTAATACTTACAGGTGTGGGTGTTATTCTTTATCTCTTAAGTTATGATTCTAAAAAATGTTTAAACTATGTTCAGAGGGAAAACACTTTCAGAGCACAAGTAACAACTCACCTGGAGCATTCTTGCCATTGTCACAACTTCGTGATCCGGAGGATTGTACTCGTAGCAATTCATGAACATTAATCTAACATCCGCTGCAAATTCGTATGCATCCTTATATTCTTGGTTATCCATTTTCTCCTAAATTAAAGAAAAACCACAAGATTCACAAATAGTTCAATTTAATATTTGCGTACCTATACTGTTTATATTACAAAATAATTTAAATATGGTGGGAAAACAGTTACCCACCATCCAGATTTCACAAATGTTAAAATTTTGCTACATTCGTTTTATATTTTTTAGACTTTGGAAAAAATCCAGTGAATTTTGACAAGTAGAGATAAGGAAGGAGGGCATTCCAAGTAAAGAGAACAATTGGAACAAAGTCACAAAAGCAGAAAAGCAGAGTGTTTTCATATCATCTTTTTTTTTGAGACAGAATTTCCCTCTGTTGCCCAGCCTGGAGTGCAGTGGCATGGTCTCGGCTCACTGCAACCTCTCTGCCTCCCGGGTTCAAGTGATTCTTGTAACTCAGCCTCTGGAGTAGCTGGGATCATAGGTGTGCACATGCCCAGGTGTGTGTTTTGTTTTTTTTTTTTGTAGAGATGAGGTTTCACCATGGCTAGGCTGGTCTTGAACTCCTGGCCTGAAGTGATCCACCCGCCTTTGCCTCCCAAAGTGCTAGGATTATAGGCGTGAGCCACTGTGCCTGGCCTGAAACCATGGACATGTTCAAGTGGAAGAAAACAAAATGATGTATTTTTAAATGTTCCCGTGACTCACTCCAGGTAGTGATTAAAAATCACTCTGGTGATTTTAATTTTCTTGATATTTTTTAAGATTTTAAGATTTCTTTGCATTGATGAATTACTTTTATAATCAACAAAAAGGAGTTCTTCCAGTTAAGGCAACACTTACCTTAATAGTTCCAAGATCCATTGGATTTTTGACAATATCATAGTAGTTATGGAGTCCCAAAGCATTAACGTCAACAGGATTATAAAAGGGCCATGCATATGAAAAATGTTTCTTTGCGAGCATTTCTTTAAGAATCTCACTGCAGTGCCTTAATTGCTCAGTTACTTTAACGCTCTTCACATTATATTGTTGCTGAGAATCTGGCAAAACATTCTTCAGTGTATTTTCTTTGATAGGTGGCATTCTCATTGATTTTTCCGTGAATGTTGGAGAAAATTCACTATTTGCTTTAACTACTGAAGTTGTAGCAGTTGTTGTATCTGCTTTCCTCTTCACACCTAAACACACCTTTCCTTTGTCACCTAAAACAGAAAAATTCAACCACAAAATATATATTCAAGGCGATATTCAGAGCAATAGTTCCTTATCAGTTAAAAGAAAAAAGGGAGCGATTATCAGCACCAAGTCTTTATATAGATAATTTACACATATTGGTGTCAATCCACATACTAAATATTGCTAAAGGTTAACTTCCTTTTGTAGGCAAACTAACCAGTTCTAATATTTTCTTCCCACATACCAAAGAATGTCTTGTGCAAACCTTAAGATGAATGAAAAGTAAAAAATCAAAGTCATGGTTATACCAAAAAAAGTTTCTGAATACCTGAGATTAGCAAGAACATACGATTTTTAAAATAAAACTACGTAAGTGAACAGCTTCTGATATCAATACTATCAAGATACCCAAACAGTAAATATTCTACCTAAGAAATATCTAAAATTTGGCTAGCCTCTTAGGTCTCTATTCATAAAATGTACAGAGAGGTGGAAACAGTATGACTTCGGATAGCTAGATGCTAATGAATTTTTTTAAAAAAAAAAAAAGATTGCTAGATGCTGAAGACTAATTTTCCTATTAACTGGAAAAAAAAAATCTGAAGTTAAAAAGCAACAATTTTAAAACTCAGAAAAACTTACTTGAGCTACAGTTTGTGAACTAGAGTTGAGTGAAGCTCCTTGTGCCATGTTCAAGGGAGAAACAGATGTCTTAGTAAATACAGAAGGAATTGCTTGCTGCTTAAATATTTTTTTTGTTGCATTGGGTGACGATTTTTCTTTAGCAGAAGAAACAGCTATATTCTGTTGAGTGCCTGGAAAAGATACGCCACAGTTAAATATATGAATGAGTAAAGTATAAAACACCACTTTGTTAGCATTCTATTTCAATTCATTTAGTTCAGCTTTTTAGCAACATAAACATAGGATACTTATTTCATTTTGAAATCTACACACAAAGGATTAGACAGGTTAGACCAATTTAGATATAATAATGGAGACTTCAAAATTTGTTATTAATGGTAGGTTTATCAGTTTTATTGAAAAAGGTGCCTGGCTTAAACCAAGACTAATAATAGAGCTGCGTGGTTAGCTTCAGTGAGCTATGAACATGAGCAAAAATTTCAGATACTCTAGAGACCAACCATACAGTACTATGTGAGGCCTTCAGAATTCTCTGCACAAATATTCAAGGATTTCATAACTGTTACATATAGTCCATCACAAAATAAAAGATGTGAATACGATTCTCTTATCAATACATTCTTCAGAAAATTCTGCCAAAGGAACAACTGTCACATTCTTCTGCCCTGTCTGTTCTCACAGAATATTATGGCTTAAGACATTTGGATCATATCACTCTGAAATCTGTTATTTCAAAAGTTCAACCTTCCATCAAGGCAACTCCATTCTTCTAATTGTTCACAACAAAAACCTTGAAGTCATCTTTGACTCCACTGTCTCTCAAACTCCACATCCAGCCCACCAGCACACCTTGTCAGCTCTATCTTCCTATCTAGACTCCAAACACTTCTCACAAGTGGCATTCACTCTGGCCCAAGGCATCATCAGTGCACAACTCAATTACTGCAATAAAATCCAGGCAGGTCTTCCTTCTGCTTTGGTACTCTATAGTCTATCCTCAAAACAGCTCCTAAAGTGATCTTCTAAAACTCAAATCAGTGACCTCCAATGGCTTGTAATCTCGCTAAATAAAAACCAAAGTGCTCATAGGATATGCATGACCTGCTTGTCCTCTTCCGCGTACTTCCTCCCTCTTTCCAACCTCATTGCTTATTACTTCCCTCTATCCTTGCCTCACTCTAGCCTACTGGCCTTGCTCAGATTTGGTAAATAGAAGCAAACTATTGGTTTTGCCTAAAAGAAGATATCTTTACGCCTCATTCCCAAATTTCCTTCAGGTGTTTATTCAAATGTCACCTTCTCAACCACCCTACATAAAATAACATTTTCTCTCTACCCTATCCCCCACTCACCAACTGTCTAGCTCTTATTCGCTTTATTTTTTCCATGCCATTATCACATTTGATATACAACATATAGTCATTTCTGGCTCTTCAAGTCTTGCAAAACAAACTCAGGAACTAAGTAAATTTGAATGTATTTTAAGATAGGGGTGGTATTCCTCAATATCTGAGTCATCACTATTCACTAAAACTTAGGAATCAAACACATTCAGATAATCGCGCATCCTTTGATATTGCAACTGTCGCTCTTTGAACTCACAGTGAGGATTACTTAGAATTACTTAATTTTGTCTCTATCCCTCACAAGAATAAAAAAATCTGTGAGGGTAAGAGAACTTGGTTTTGGTCACCCCTAAATCTCTTGTGCCTAATGCAGTACTTGGTATATGAGAAAAACACGGTAAATATTTACTGCATGCCTACTGTGTTGGGCAGCATTTCAGGTGCTAAGGCACAAAAATGAACAAGACAAACATAGTCTCTGCTCTCGTCAAGCTTACTGTCTAGTCTAACAAACACAAAAAATAAGTAATGAAACTGAGTACAAGTGATGCTAAGTGTTAGGAAGGAAATATATAAAGGTCAATGACTAAATTAAGTTGGAGAACTATTACGGAGACGGTAACCAAGGAAGGTCTCCCTCTCTAAAGCTGACAACTAAGATGTCACTATAAAGGTAAGAAATAGCCAGCCAGGTCAAGAGAACTATAGAATGGGAAGCAAACCCACATGACTAGTGTACGTATGAAGAAATAAAGGCATTTTTTTAAGTAAAAAAAAAAATTTTTTTTTTAATGAATGAGAGGTTCTTATGTTGCCCAGCCTGGCCTCGAATGCATAGCCTTGCCTCCTCAAGCGCCAGGACAACTGGCCTGAGCCACCGCGGCTCCCAGAAATAAAGGCATTTTAAGAAAGACACAGTAGTCTCCCAACGCAAATACTGACAAAAATCAAATAAGAATAGAAAAACACAACTTAAATTTTGCAGCATGAAGACTACAAGTGACCCTGACTGACAAAAGGTTTTTGGGGGGTGAATTAAAGCTAAAACCTGTACTAAGGGGAGTATATGAGTACACAGGAAGAAAGCAAAAAACAAACAACAAAAAGGAACGACAGCTGGAAGAATACGGATAAAGGAGTATTTTAAAGAAGAGATATTACAGCAAGTTTACAGGGTAATGAGACTAATCCCCTAAAGAAGGAGAGATTACTGATGTGAGAAAAAAGGAGGATAACCAAAGGGATAAAGTGGTTCATAAGGCAGGATCCATATTCACAAATAAAGGCCTGATGGAGGAGGAGAGGATCTGTTATAGGCCTTTGCTCTAGCTGACTCCTCGGCCTGGAATGTTCTTCTTTCAAATCTTCACTTCTCATCAAGGCCTCCACTGAATCTGTTATGTTTATCTCTCTCTTCCTACTAGAATATAAATTCCAAGATGGCAAAGTTTTTGTTTTATTCACTGCTATACCTCAAGCACCAGTCTTGTGGTACGTAATCAGCACTCGAGTATCTGCTCAATTTAATACTGAGTTTTCTTTGCCATAAACCATCAACATCTAAGTAATCACATTATTTCTTTTTTTAAAAAGTAGTTAGCATTTAATGAACCTCCCACCGTGTGGCTTCAAGCCACGAAGACATAGGCCCACCGCCCCCCCCACCAACACCCTTAATCTTCTCCTCAGCTCTTCTGCTGACGAATTTAGCCTTCACAATGACAGGCTGTTTTGGGAGCTTTCCCTTCCCCAGAACTTTGTAGTAGCCCGATCGCACCACATCAATGATGGGAGCAGCCCCAGTCTTGTTTTTAGCAGCATTTGCCCGTGTCCGCCCACTGACCAAAGTCCACAATTTGTCAAGGTTGACAGTTGGGCAGGAGCTCTGGTTCCTCTTTTTTTTTTTAGACAGAGTCTGGCTTTGTCACCCAGGCTAGAGTGCAATGACGCACTCTCGGCTTGATGCAACCCCCCACCTCCTGGGTTCCAGCAATTCTCCTGCCTCAGCCTCTCAAGTAGCTGGGACCACAGGTGCACCCCACCATGCCCAGCTAATTTTTTTTTTTTTTTTTTTTGCCCACCTAAGGTCAGAGATGTTGGACATCAATTTTTTGTACTCTTAACAGAAATGAGATTTCTCACTGCAACCTCCACCTCCTGGGTTCTAGTGATGTTCATTCCTCAGCCTCCTGAGGAGCTGGGACTACAGGTGCCTGCCATCGTGCCCCGCTAATTTGTATTTTTAGTAGAAGTGAGTTTCACCATGTTGGCCAGGCCGGTCTCCAACTCCTGACCTCAGGTGATCCACCTGCTTTGGCCTCCCAAAGTGCTGGGATTACAGGTGTGAGCCACCGTGAGCCACTGTGCCTGGTGCTCTGGTTCCTCTTTAAGTGGTAATGCCTCATTCCAACTTTCCTAAAGTAACCCGGGTGGTATTTGTCGAAGTTGATCCTGTGGTGATGCACACTACCAGCATTACTGCAGCCTCCGGGGTTGCTACAGGTGCTTGCTGATGCAGCCATGGCCATGGCTCACGTGGTCCCAAAGTTTCTGGGTCTTCCTTAGTCTGGATGGCATGTTGGTGGCCCAGACGAAAGAGGGTAACCACATTATTTAAACTAGCAATCATCATATGACAATTTCCCTACCACTGTGACTAACAAAGGCATGACTCTGGTAGTGGAATGCTTCTGCCGAAAGTTTTTAAAATTTAGTCATTCACTCCGAAGCCAAATCCTATCTTTTGAGGGCAAACGTTAAGTTATATCCCCTCTAAAGTCTTTCCCAACTTGTCCAGCATGATATGGTTTGTCCTCTCCAAATCTCATGTTGAAATGTGACCTCCAGTGTTGCTGGTGGGGTGTGGTGTGGGAGGTGTTTGGGTAATGAGAGTGGATGCCTCATGAATCTCTTTGTGCTGTCCTTGAAGTAATGAGTGAGTTCTCTCTGAGTTCACACAAGATCTGGTTGCTTAAAAGAGCACCTCCTCCCTACCTCACCTCGCCATGTGATACAACAGCTCCCCCTTTGCCTTTGACCATGACTGAAAGCTTCCTGAGGCCTAACCAGAAGCCGAGCAGATGCTGGTGCCATACTTACACAGCGTGCAAAACCACAAGCCAAATAAACCTCTTTTTATAAATTACCCAGCCTCACTTTTTTTTTTTTTTTTGAGACACGGTCTCCCACTGTCACCCAGACTAGACTGCAGTGATGTGATTATGGCTCACTGCACTTTCAACCTCCCGGGCTCAAGCAATCCTCCCACCTCAGGCTCTTGAGGACCTGGGACTACAGGTGCATGCCATGACACCTGGCAAATTTTTAAATTGTTTTGTAGAGACAGGATCCTCCTATGCTGCTCAGGTTGGTCTTGAATTCCTGGGCTCATGTAATCCTCCCATTTTGGCTTTCCAATATGCTGGCATTACAGGCATGAGCCACCATGCCCAGCCAGGTATTTCTTTATAGCAATGCAAAATGGACTAGCACACATCACATATCAGTTTCTCACTCTTGGCCAGGCATGGTGGCTCATGCCTGTAATTCTAGCACTTTGGGAGGCCAAGGCATGAGGATCATTTGAAGTCAGGAGTTCAAGGCCAGCCTGAGCAACAAAATGAGACCCCATCTCTACAAGAAACAAAAAAATTAGCTGGGTGTGGTGGCATATGTCTTTAAGATTGGCTACTTGGGAGGCTAACGTGGGAGGACTGTTTAAGCCCAGGAGTTTGAGGCTGCAGTGAACTGTGATCATGCCACTGCACTCCAGTCAGGGTGATGGAAAGAGACTCTGTCTCGAAACAAAACAAAATTTCTCATTCTTTTGAAACACAGCATACATTACACATAATTTCACCTGACAAGTATCGTAATGCATTGTCATAATTTTTTTCCATAATGCATTGTCTCATAATTTTTTTCAAGCTTTATTTCTAAAAACTTAAATGTAGACCAGGCTCAGTGGCTCATGCCTGTAATCACAGCACTTTGGGAGGCCAAGGCAGGTGAATCACCTGAGGTCATGAGTTAGAGACCAGCCTGACCAACATGGTGAAACCCCATCTCTAAAAAATACAAAAATTAGCCAGGGGTGGTGGCACGTGCCTGTAATCCCAGCTAGTCAGGGGGCTTGAGGTAGAAGAATCACTTGAACGTGGGAGGTGGAGGTTGCAGTGAGCCGAGATCGTGCCACTGCATTCCAGCCTGGGCAACAAGAGCAAAACTCTGCCTCTAAAAACAACCGACCAACCACGAAAACCTTAAATTTAGCTCGAGGGTTAGGGTGGTTATATTTCTTTGTAGCTCCATAAAATGTGCCTTATATGTGACAATTATCTAAATATGTATTGATAGAAAAGCAAAGTCAACGAACTTCTGAGGGAAATATGCTCCTAGCATTTACCTAAGCATCTGAAACAAGTAGCTACAACTTAACTTTCAAGTGTTTCTTGATATTTAAGTTGTAGCTACTTCTTCTAGATGCTCAAGTAACTGCTAAGAACACGTTTCCCTCAAATAAAAGATCAATAAAAAGATTACATTTTTACCTTCTAGCAACATTAAATGGAAAAAATAATTTTTATCTTGCTAAGGATAATAATTTAAGTCAGCAACAATTAGCACATTTGTTTTACCATTTAAATACCATGCTGATCTATGTGTTATCTACCTCACAAGGGCTTATTTAAATCTTCCTGTAGAAGCCCATGTCTCACATTGTCAGACATTATATCAACCTTTCTAAAATAAGAATAAGGACTTAAATAATCAGTGAATATTTCACAGATAAAGCACTATAAGTTATGACCCACATTAAAGGTCTATTAACAATAAAGAAGTATATATTACTATCAATAAAAACCTAAAAAATAAATAAATAAACCTCTGCCATGAACCTATTTGGCCTCCTATTTCTCAGGCACTTAACTATATACTTTATAAACATTTACAATCATGAAAGATAATTATTTTCCTGATATTGTAAATGAGGAAACTAACATGGAATGACTAAGAACTTAAAGATTATGCTGTTTAAGTGATCCAAAGATAAACCAACATTTACTACATTCTTGGTTAACCTCCACAATAAATCTATTTGAATATCTAAGATTTTTCAAACGTCATATTTAAATGATATGATTATTAGTTGTAAAGATGAGTTCCTCTAAAGCTTTTTGTGACTGAGTGAAGAAAAAGAAAAAAAAAAAAAGACAATCTTCCAACCCAATGGTAAATTTCATTCTCAGCTATGGAATTTTTTTTTTTAATACAGAGAGCACTAGCAATTTGGGCATTCTTATCAGTATAGCACAGATACAAGATCCACTGAAAACAGTAGTAATGGCTATGATTTTCTGGGTCCCTACTATGTGAATGGCATTATGCTGCAGGAAAGCTAGCTCCAGGGTCATAATCAATGCAGTCCTCCCTACTCTTGAATGATACTATCCTTGTGATCAAGGTTTAGCACATTGTTTTAAATGGACATTTTTTTGTCAACAGAATAGGATGTAGGACCTTCTGGATTTGTTTCCTTTGGGGGATTTACACACACACACACACACACACACACACACACACACACGGGGAGGGGACAGAGAGCCATAAAGTGTTTACCTTCTGCCTTACGTTTCTTGATTCTTTCCTTAACACCCACAACTTGCTCTTCTTGTGGCATCTGAGATAATTTCTGCATAAACAACTCCTCTAGAGCTTGTGCCATAAGAACAATGTCATCTCCAGGCTACAAATATATTAAGCATAGAATAAGGATACACAGTATGGTCACTGTACCAAATGTCTTAAATTCAGGCCACTTTATTGAAGGCAGTAACATAGTACTCCTAGACAGTATTCATACAGTGAAGCTGCTCACATTTTATTTTCTTATTCTCTGTGGTTGAAAGCAGCTCACATTTAAAATTCTAGCATCCTACTCCTTCAACTTCTAAAAAGTTACTCATGACTGTACCAAGTATCTCATGCTTGAAATAATTCTGTTTAATCAATAAAATCACACTGCAGCAGTGACTCAATTTTTAAATATTTTTTATAAGCCAACTCTACCAACATATTCAATTTTTTTTTTTTTTTGAGACAGAGTCTCACTCTGTCGCTAGGCTGGAGTGCAGTGGCATGATCTTAGCTTACTGCAACCTCTGCTTCCTGAGTTCAAGCAATTCTTGTGCCTTAGCCTCCCTAGTAGCTGGGATTATAAGCACATGCCACCACATCCAGCTAATTTTTCTATTTTTTGTAGAGACAGGGTTTCACCATGTTGGCCAGGATGGTCTCAATCTCCTGACTTCGTGATCTGCCCACCTTGGCCTCCCAAAGTGCTGGGATTACAGGCGTGAGCCACCACACCCGGCCCAATTTTTAAATCTTAACTATTTGCTTACAAGTCTTCCTCTTGCTTTAATTTACAACTGAGGAAAAACTAAGTAATTTACAAAGCAACAGCCTAAAAAAGAAAACATTTATTTCTAAGTTAGGTAGCTCAGGAAAATTACTAAACTTCATTTAAAAAATACTTCATTTAAAAATTACTAAACTTCATTTAAAAATACTGCATCTCAAAGGACCCTTTGGAATTATAGTTAAATTAAAATGAAGTTGCCAATGGTACTGGTTTTTCAAAAGTTCACATTGCAGCTGGATGCAGTGGTGTGTGCCTATTATCCCAGCTACTTGGAAGGCTGAGGTGGAAGTATCGCTTGAGCCCAGGAGTTCAAGTCCAGCCTGGGCAACACAGCGAGTCCCTATCTCAGAAAAAAAAATCATTTGCATTGGCTAATGGTTTTAAATCTTTCATACATATAAGGTGGCATTGGTAGTTATCTTGGGAGCCAAATCATTTCAGTGTCATTCACTAGTGATTCTGAATAAACAAAATGCCAAATACTTAGAATTCTCATATTTAAATGAGATATAACCTGTAAAATATTTAGATACCCTTGAACAGCTAGAAAAGGATACAGTACTGTAGAAAATGGGAGTACTAGATGAAAGAAAACCAAATACACAAATTCAATTTTACGGATGACAGCCAATACAAAGATTAAGTTCAAAATGTCTACATACATCATACAGGCAAACTCATTAACACAAATCCAAGTACTATCACTGGGATAGAACAAAGAACTATCTGATCTTTAAATAAACTTGTTGTGAAGTTTATAAGTAGGCAATTTGTTTGGCTTTTTAAGTTATGGCCAGGGATCCATACTGTGAAAATTTAATCAAGATTAGTGTATGCTAAGGCTTTTCCTTTATCTCATAACTAAAATGAGAGGAATGCAATAGAAAACATTCTGAATTACTTTATTCACAGAAACCAGCTCTCACTGGTATTTTATTTTTTAAAACATAACAAGCCACTACAGCTATCTGGGCAAAAAAGAAATATTACAGCAAATAGATTAAACAATTGGTATGTGAAAATTATAAAATCCAGTGAAAAAGTATTATTCTTAAAAATATGTAAAAGATCAGCCAGGCGCAGTGGCTCACGCCTGTAATCCCAGCACTCTGGGAGGCCAAGGCAGGTGGATCACGAGGTCAAGAGATCGAGACCATCCTGGCCAATATGGTGAAACCCCGTCTCTACTAAAAGTACAAAAAATTAGCCAGGCGTGGTGGTGCGTGCCTGTAGTCCCAGCTACTTGGGAGGCTGAAGCAGGAGAATTGCTTGAAACCAGAAAATGGAAGTTGCAGTGAGCCGGGATCGCGCCACTGCACTCCAGCCTGGCAATAGAGCGACACTCTGTCTCAAAAAAAAAAATAATATATATATATATATGTAAAAGATCTTGGCTGGGTGCAGTGGCTCATACTTGTAATCCCAGCACTTTGGGAGGCCGAGTCGAGTGGATTACCTGAGGTGGGGGGTTTGAGGCCAGCCTGGTTAACATGGTGAAACCCTGGCTCTACTAAAAAACAGACAGACACACACACAAAACTACCCGGGCAAGGTGGCAGGTGCCTATAATTGCAGCTACACGGGAGGCTGAGGCAGGACAATCGCTTGAACCTGGTAGGCGGAGGTTGCAGTGAGCTGAGATTGCGCCACTGCACTCCAGCCTGGGTGACAAAGCCAGATTACATCTAAAAAAAATACACACACACACACACACACACACACACACACACACACACACAAAGATCTCAAAGACTTGAAATGTGGGCGGGGGGGGGGGGTTGAAAAAAAAGAAATGTGAAATGATCACCTGGTTTTATACATCTCTCTCCTATATGTAATGGCAATATTAGCAAGTATAACATAAAGCTTACTTACCTTGTTATATAAATAACAATTTGAGAACATTGTATTGAAGTCTTCTATACATTCTGAAGCCTTCACATAATATTTATTCTCCAAGCGCTTCTTAATTGTATATAAATCCATTGGGTTTTTTATAATGGTATAATAATCCTATAGTTTTGAACAAATGCTAAATGTTAGTAAGAATGAATACAGTACAACTATTGGTACACAAAGAAACTTAATACATTATACACCTGTAACTAGAGAGAGCAACTGATTATCTTTAAAAAGCCATATTCTGGCTGGGTGCAGTGGCTCACTCCTGTAGTCCCAGCACTTTGGAAGGCTGAGGCAGGAGAATCACTTGAGGCCAGGAGTTCAAGATCAGCCTGGCCAACATGGCGAAACCCATCTCTACTAAAAATACAGAAAATTAGCCAAGCGTAGCAGCAGATGCCTGTATGCCCAGCTACTTGGTAGGGCGAGGCATGAGAATCGCTTGAACCCACTAAATTCTAGTCTGGGTGACAGAGTGAGACTTTGCCTCCAAAAAAAAAAGGCCATATTCTGGAAACTAGGACCCTTAGTAATGAGAAACAAAGCTGACTGTTACAGCATTATTTTTAGAGAAAAAAGCCAATAACGGTGAAAACAAAAATTTCAGAATAAAATTATCCTGGAAAATAAAAAGGGCCTGAGGGAAAAGAACCTTGTTTTTATGGAGTCTGACTCCAAAGAATAAAATCCCAGCTTAAGGTTTACTAGCTATATTATAAACTACTCAACCATTCCATGACTGAATGGCTGAAAATTCCTAACATAAGACCTAAGGTCAAATTCTGTATATGATGCAACTAAGCCTACCAGAAATGTCAAGAGAAACTTCATAAAAAAGGTAAAATTCAGGATAACTCTGCAACCAAAAGGTGAAGTGACATATGCTATAAGAAGAAAAACATGTATTACAATTTATCACAAATTGTTAAAATAATGCAAATGCTCAGAAAAATAACATTTACTTTTTGGGAAAAAAAAATACTCATTGGGATAGACTGTAGTATCTACCTAAATAAATCAGGTGTTTGTTAAATGTTTTATAATATTAAAAACTAGTATGTCTTACAGAGATATACAGAATTTTTCTTTTTGAAACTAACATAGTTGAAGGCATACATACAGGCAACTTTAGTTTCACAGCATCCACAGGATGTTGAAAAGGCCATGAAAAATCATGCTTCCATAAATCCTTTAGAATAACTTTTTGTAGGTACTGAAGTTGATTTGTCACTTGCCCATTTTTCTTAGTATTTATATACTCTGGTGGAGGAGGGTTAACAATAATAGCTGTTTGTCGACTTGGTAGAGACATTCTTAACTGCATCGAATCCTGTCTACAAGCACGTGTCCTGAAAAAGAAAAATTGAGTACCTTAGAAGCACTCTAAGAATGGTTTCCGCTCTTTTCCTCCCCCGGCTAAGGATAGGCCGCCATCATGAATGACACAGTAACTATCCGCACTAGAAAGTTCATGACCAACCGACTACTTCAGAGGAAACAAATGGTCATTGATGTCCTTCACCCCGGGAAGGCAACAGTGCCTAAGACAGAAATTCGGGAAAAGCTAGCCAAAATATACAAGACCACACCGGATGTCATCTTTGTATTTGGATTCCGAACTCATTTTGGTGGTGGCAAGACAACTGGCTTTGGCATGATTTATGATTCCCTGGATTATGCAAAGAAAAACAAACCCAAACATAGACTTGCAAGACATGGCCTGTATGAGAAGAAAAAGACCTCAAGAAAGCAACGAAAGGAACGAAAGAACAGAATGAAGAAAGTCAGGGGGACTGCAAAGGCCAATGTTGGTGCTGGCAAAAAGCCGAAGGAGTAAAGGTGCTGCAATGCTGTTATCTATGGCCGTTGTGGATTTTTCATCAGAAGCTTAATAAACTAAAAACTTTTGTGTGGGAGAAAAAAAAAAAAAAAAAGAATGGTTTCCACAGGAGCTGAAAAGTGTTATTCAAGAGTAACAGAGGCCAGGCACAGTGGCTCATGCCTGTAATCCCAGCACTTTCGGGAGGCCAAGGTCAGGAGTTGGAGACCAGCCTGGCCAACACAGTGAAACCCCGTCTCTACTAAAAATGCAAAAATTAGCTGGGTATGGTGGCGCTTGCCTGTAATCCCAGCTACCTGGGAGGCTGAGGTGGGAGAACTGCTTAAACTCGGGAGGTGCAGGTCCCAGTGAGCCAAGATCATATTACAGTACTCCAGCCTGGGCAACAAAAGTATAACTCTGTCTCAAAAAAGAGTAACAGAGCCGGCCGCGGTGGCTCACGCTTGTAATCCCAGCTCTTTGGGAGGCTGAGGTGGGTGGATCACCTGAGGTCAGGAGTTCAAGATCA
Source organism: Ateles fusciceps (assembly GCA_036589455.1). Taxonomy (NCBI): domain Eukaryota; kingdom Metazoa; phylum Chordata; class Mammalia; order Primates; family Atelidae; genus Ateles; species Ateles fusciceps. The sequence goes on along the minus strand of JAZHEH010002963.1, from coordinate 30,142 downwards.
GCCTCACCAATATGGTGAAACCCCTGTCTTTAAAAAAAAAAAAAAAAAAAAAAGAGTAACAGATACTGCATTTTAAAGCACATTATGATTAAGACAGGATTTAAAACAAAAAGCCAAATGGCAAAAGAATCAAGTTTTTAACAAACACAAACATTTTCTATACAAGTAGTGTAAGTTGTTTCATTATATTTGCCTTAGTCTCTGAACGGTTTAAATTATTTCAACATTTCGGTCGTTCTGCCTTTCTAAAAAACACAAATTGAGGTCTTAGTAGAAAAAGTCTATAAATACGTAGTAGGAAAAAATAATAGGGAATGTTAAAGATATAATCAGTATGTAAGTATTCTACAATTGTTAATTCAACTAAGAGAGAAAAGCAAAGTAAAAAGTTTTCCTGGCTAGCCGGGCATGGTGGCTCACGCCTGCAATACCAGCACTTTGGGAGGGCAAGGTGGGCCAATCACCTGAGATCGGAGTTCGAGACCAGCCTGACCAACATGGAGAAACCCCATCTCTACTAAAAATACAAAAAGATTAGCTGGGCGTGGTGGTGCATGCATGTAATCCCAGCTACTCAGGAGGCTGAGGCAGGAGAATTGCTTGATCCCAGGAGCCAGAGGTTTCAGTGAGCCAAGATCGCGCCATTGCACTCCAGCCTGGGCAACAGCAGCAAAACTCAGTCTCAAAAAAAAAAAACAAACCTGGCTAATTTGAATAAAGTGATTTATTTATGGGTTTTTTTTTTCTTTTTCTGAGATGGAGTCTCACTCTGTCACCCAGGCTGAAGTGCAATAGCGTGATCTTGGCTCACTGCAACCTCCACCCCCCCAGGTTCAACCAATTCTCCTAAGGCTCCCAAATAGCTGGGGACTACAGATGTATGCCACCACGCCAGGCTAATTTTTGTATTTTTAGTATAGACAGGGTTTTACCCTGTTGGCCAGGATGGTCTCAAATTCCTGACCTCAGGTAATCTACTCACCTCAGCCTCCCAAAGTGCTGGGACTACAACCTTGAGCCACTGTCCTCAGCCAAAGTGATTTATTTTTTTTAATTTTTATGTATTTATTTTTTGAGACAGAGTCTCACTTTATTGCTCAGGCTGGCGTGCAGAGGCACAATCTTGGCTCACTGAAACCTCCACCTACTGGGTTCAAGTGATTCTCCTGCTTCAGCCTCCTCAGTAGCTGGGACTACAGGTGTGTGCCACTATGCCCAGCTAATTTTTGTATTTTTAGTAGAGATGGGGTTTCACCATGTTGGCCAGGCTGATCTGGAACTCCTGACCTCGGGTGATATGCCCTCCTTGGCCTCCCAAAGTTCTGGGATTACTGGCGTAAGCCACTGTGTCCAGCCCAAAGTGATTTATTTCAAAACCAAATTTATTAGATTAAAATGTTACTCTGTGGCACATATTGCTATATCTAGAATAAAACATAAAATATTTTAAATTTCATAGGTGTTTCAGAAAGACAGTATTTACTATTCCTATATAGCATCATTACTTTAAGGATAAAGATACTACCAATGTGCACATAATACCTCAAGTACACATGCAAAATGAAAAGTAGTTATGAAATAAATTGCTCAGGCCAGGTGTGGTGGCTCACACCTGCAATCCCAGCACTTTAGGAGGCCAAGGTGGGGCACCTGAGGTCGGGAGTTCAAGACTAGCCTGGCCAACATGGAGAAACCCCTCTCTACTAAAAATACAAAAATTAGCCGGATGTGGTGGCAGGTGCCTATAATCACAGCTACTCAGGAGGCTGAGGCAGGAGAATTGCTTGAACCCAGGAGGCAGAGGTCGCAGTGAGCCAAGGTCGCAGCCTGGGCAACAACAGCGAAACTCCATCTCAAAAAAGAAAAGAAAAAAACATTGCCCATTTTTAGAAACCAGTGTTAACACTTAGCCAATAATATAACTTTGTCTGCATTAAAGTAGTATCAGTTCTCACCTCTTGTTACATATTATTTAATTGTAGATATTTTTGAATTGTGGCATAATACACACAAAATTTACCTTATTTACTCTTTTTAAGTGTACAGTTCAGCAGTATTGAGTACATTCATGTTTTATGTGAAACCAATCTCCAGAACTTTTTCATCTTGCAAAACAGAAACTCTATACGCATTAGCCAACAATTCCTCATTCTTCTTTCTCCCCTGAACCCAGCAACCACCATTCTGCTTTCTGTTGCTATGAATTTGACTATTCTAAATACTTCATTAAAGTGACAAATCACATATTATTTGTCTTTTTGTGACTGGCTTATTTTACCTCACTTAAAGTCCTCAAGATTCATGCGTGTTGTAGTGTGTGTTAGAATTTACCTTCCTTTTTAAGGCTAAATAATATTCCATTGTTTGTGTATCGTTGTCTTTATCCATTCATTCACTGATGTCACTTGGGTTGCTTCCATTTCTTGACTATATTGTGAACAGTGCTGCTATACATATGCATTTACAAGTACTTCAGAACCCTGCTTTTAATTCTTTTGGATATATATACACAAGTGGAATTGCTAGATCATATGGCAATTATATTTCTAATTTTTTTAGGAAGCCCATCCCATTTTCCATGGCTGATCCATTCCCATTAACAACGTACGAGAGTTCAATTTCTCCACATCCTTGCCAATAGTAATTTTTTGTTTTAATACTAGCCATCCTAGGCTGGGTCCAGTGACTCATGCCTGTAATCCTAGCATTTTGGGAGGCTAAGATGGGCGGATCACGAGGTCAAGAGATCAAGACCATCCTGGCCAAGATGGTGAAATCCCATCTCTACTAAAAATACAAAAAATTAGCTGGGCGTTGTGGCGCGTGCCTGTAGTCCGAGCCACTCGGGAAGCTGAGGCAGGAGAATCGCTTGAACCTGGGAGGTGGAGGTTGCAGTGAGCCAAGATCACCCCACTGCACTCCAGTCTGGCGACAGAAGTGAGACTCCATTTCAAAAAAATGAACAAACAAAAACAAACAAAAAAAACTACCAGCCATCCTAATAGGTATGAGCAGCTGTGGATCTTTTTTTTTTTTTTTTTATGAGACACAGTCTCATTCTGTCATGTCACCCAGGCTGGAGTGCAGTGGCAGATCTCAGCTTGCTGCAAACTCCACCTCCCAGGTTCAAGTGATTCTCCTGCCTCAGCCTCCTGAGTAGCTGGGATTACTGGTGCATGCCACCATGCCTGGCTAATTTTTGTATTTTTAGTAGCAACAGGATTTCACCATGTTGGTCAGGCTGGTCTCGAACTCCTGACATCGTAATCCATCTGTCTCGGCCTCCCAAAGTGCTGGGATTACAGGTGTGGGTCATTGAGTCTGGCCAGATCTTTAAAAATACCAATGCTCAGGTTCCAATCTTTGGAGAGAGGGCTTGGGAATCAGTTTCGTTGGCTTTTTATAAGTTCCCTGTTACTTCTGATGTGCAGCCAAAATTGAGTACAACTACATTAAAATGAATTGAATTGAAGGTGGTTATCAATCTTACACTTTCATGATTTTCATGTTACACATATATGGAAATAGCACATTTAATAAGTTACAGGTTGGGCACTGTGGCTCATGCCTGTAATCCCAGTACTTTGGGAGGCTGGGGAGGGAGGATGGCTTGAGGCCAGGAGTTCAAGACCAGACAACAAGATGAAACTTCCCATCTCTGCAAAAAAATAGAAAAATCAGCGTGGTGGTGCACGTCTGTACTCCTAGCTACTCAGCAGGCTGAGGTGGGAGGACCATTTGAGCCCAGGAGGTAAAGGCTGCAATGAGTCCAGATTGTGCCACTGCACTCCAGCCTGGGTGACACAGCAAGACCCTGTCTCAAAAAAGAGCTCAGGACTTCAAGACCAGCCTGGGCAACACCTCACCTCTAAAACTTAAAAAAAAAAAAAAGAGATAAAAAGGGAAAAATCATTAAGAACAAAGATGGAGCTATTCTAAGATGTCAGGACTAAACTGGCTCTTATCCTGGCTTTATAATTATTTAAAGCTAACCTACTTTTTAGGTGCCCCAGTCATCACATCCACAAAGGATAACCACTCCATTGACCTATCACTACAGACCAGGCTGTGACCATTTTTAAACTTTACAGATAATATTATTTACTATGTATTACATTTTACCTGGCTTATTTTCTTCAATATTATGTTTGTGAGACTCATCCATGTTATTCCCTATGTAGCTTGTTCATTTTGGTTGTTGTAATCTACTGTAGAATTATAATATCCTAATGTATCCATTCCTCTTGGGACTTTGGAGCCAGTCTCCTGCTTTTGACTACGGCAAACAAGGTTGCTATGAACATGCTTATAGTGTATACATGCATGCATTTTTACACTGTGATGAAACCCTGTCCAACCCAGGAGTAAAGTTACTGGGTCATAGATATATGAACTTTAGTAGATACTACCAAACAGTTTTCCAAAATGTTGTTCCAGTTTATATACACAACATGAGTCTCAGACTTCATTACTACATATCCTTGTTAAAATATTTGGTAATCATCGGTTACAATGATCGTACTTGTTATCCTAGGACTTTGGGAGGCCAAGGCAAGAGAATCACTTGAGTCCAGGAGTTTAAGACCAGCCTGGGCAACATAGTGAGACCTCATCTCTACAAAAAAAAAAAAAAGAAAAAAAATTTTTTTTAATTAGCTGGGTGTGGTGGTCTGTGCTTGTAACCCAGCTACTCAGGAGGCTAGGCAGAAGGATCACTTGAGCCCAGGAAGTAAAGGCAGCAGTGAGCTAGGAGTGTGTCACTGTATTCCAGCCTGGGCAACAGAGCAAGACAATGTCAAAACCAAGTATTTGGTATTTGCCTGGCCATGATGGCTCACGCCTATAATCCTAGAACTTTGGGAGGCCGAGTTGGGTGAATCACCTGAGAACAGGAGTTTGAAACCAGCCTGGTCAACATAGTGAAATCCTGTCTCTACTAAAAATACAAAAAATTAGCCAGGTATGGTGGCACTCTCCTGTAGTCCCAGCTACTCGGGAGGCTGAGACAGGAGAATCACTTGAACCCAGGAGACGGAGGTTGCAGTGAGCCAAGGTCACGCCATTGCACTCAGCCTGGACAAGAGCAAAACTCTGTCTTGCGGAAAAAAAAAAATCATCATCTCATCTTGATCTTAGCCCCCATCATCCCTCAACCTTTTTCTTCCCTAAACTTTCCCCTTTGCCAGATAATGACATTGTCATCTAACCAACTGGTCAAAAAAGAAACAAACAAACAAACAAAAACCAAAAACCTTGGGTATCTTCCTACTTCCTTTTTTTTCCTTCAAGCCTCCCCTCTACATGAATCAATTCATTGGCAATTCCTCTAGCTCCTCCTCCAAAATAAAATAAAATAAAATTCTCACTACTTTCACCACAACCCTAGCCCCAGTCATCATCTTTTACAAGGACTAATGCCACAGCCTCCAAACCAACCTGAGACCTCCAGGGTCTGCATTGTTCCTTCAGCCTCACCTCCTTGCACTCTCTCCACTCAATCGCTTCACTCCAACCATACTCTTCTTTCAGCTCTGTGGAAGGCATCAAGCCAGTTCTAGCCTCTGGGCATTTCACAGTCAGCCAGAAAATGCCCTTGCTCTTGTCCCAGACCTATTCACAACCACATTTTTTCCATTTATTTGTTTAGACAGGGTCTCACTTTGTCACCCAGGCTGGAATGCAGTGGAGCAAACAAAGCTTACTGCAGTTTCCAACTCCCAGGTTTAAGCAATCCTCCCGCCTCAGCCCCGCAAGTAGCTGGGACTGCAGGTGCGTGCCACCACACTTGGCTTATAACATTTTTTTCTCTAGTTTACTTTATTGTAAGAATACAGTATACATAACTGTACAGTATATATTACGTATAACATACAAAAATATGTTAATTGACTATGTTATCAGTAAGACTTCAAGTCAACATCAAGATATTAGTTGTTTTTGGAGTCCAAAGTTATCTATGAATTTTCAACTGTAAAGGAGTCAGCACCTGTACCTTTGTCACTTAAATATATATATATATATATATTTTTTTTTTTTTTTTTTTTTTTTTTTAGACAGAGTCTTGCTCTGTTACCCAGGCTGGAATACAGTGGCATGATCTTGGCTTACTGCAACCTCTGCCTCCCAGGTTCAAGCAATTCTCCTGCCTCAGCCTCCTGAGTAGCTGGGACTACAGTCACATGCCCCCACAACTGGCTACATTTTGTATTTTTAGTAAAAGACAGGGTTTTACCCTGTTGGCCAGGCTGGTCTCGAACTCCTGACCTCAAGTAATCACCTGCTTCGGCATCCCGAAGTGCTGGGATTACAGGTATGAGCCACCACGACAGGCCCACTTAAAGATTTTTTAAATAAAAATGTATTACACAATGCACTTTCTGCAGTCTTATGGTTTCATTTTCTACTTTTTTTGAGTCAGGGTCTCACTGTCACCCAGGCTGAAGTGCAATGGTATGATCTTCGCTCAGTGCAGTCTCAACCTCCTAGCCTCAAACGACTCTTCCACCTCAGCCTCCTGATTATCTGGGACTATAGGTGCATGCCACCACATCCAGCTAATTCTTTTTGTATTTTTTTGTAGAGATGGGGTTTTGACATGTCGCCTAGGCTGGCCTTGAACTATTAAGCTCAAGCAATCTGCCCTCCTTGGCCTCCCAAAGTGGTGGAATTACAGGTAAGCCCATGGTTCCCTGCCTCATTTTCTACATTTAATTTTTTATCTAGAATTACTTTCTGCTGGTATCTTTGGCTACAGACATGCTTCAGCTTTGATTTTTCTTAAAATTACCATTCCACACAAAAAACTTATACAAGGATGTTTATAGCAGCTTTATTCATAATTGCCAAAACTTGAAAATAACTAAGATGTCCTTAAGTAGGTGAAGGGGTAAATACACTCTACTACATTCATGCAATGAAATATTATTCAGTACTGAAAAGAAACGAGCTATTGACTGGGCATGGTGGCTCACACCTATAAGCCCAACACTCTGGGAGGCCAAGGTGGGCAGATCACCTGAGCCCAGGAGTTCAGGACCAGCCTGGGCAACATGGTGAAAGCCTATCTCTACTAAAAATACAAACTAGCCAGGTGTGGTGGTGAACACTTGTAATCCCAGCTACTCAGGAGGCTGAGGCATGAGACTCCCTTGAACCTGGGAGAGGGAGGTTGCAGTGAGCCAAGATTCCACTGCTGTACGCCAGCCGAGGTGACAGAGCGAGACTCCTTAAAAAAAAAAAAAAAAAAAGACACAAGCTATCAAGTCATGAGAAGACATTGTGAAAACTTTAAGTCATTCTCAAAAAAGGCAAAACTTGCTAGGTGCAGTGGCTCAAGCCTATAATCCCAGTACTTTGGAAGTCCAAGGCAGGTGGATCATTTGAGGTCAGGAGTTCGAGACCAGCCTGGCCAACAGTGAGACCCCCGTCTTTAATAAAAATACAAAAATTAGCCAGGTGTGGTGGCAAATGCCTGTAATCCCAGCTTCTCTGAGGCTGAGGCACGAGAATTGCTTGAATAGAGGCAAAGGTTGTGAGCCAAGATGGCCCCACTAAACTCGAGCCTGGGCGACAGAGCGAGACTATCTCAAAAAAAAGAAAAAAAAGACAAAACTAGAGAGACAGTAAAAAAGATCAGTAGTTGCCAGGGGTTTGGGAAGGAAAGAATAGGTAGAGCACAGAGGATGTTCAGAGCAGTGAGACTATCTTGTATGATACTGTGATGGTAGAAACTCCATTTGTCAAAACTCATAGAATGTACAACACACCAAAACAGAAATTATGTAAACTATGGACACTGGGTGATGACGTGTCAGTCTAGGTTCATTGATTGTAACAAATGTACCACTTTGGTGCTAATACTTGGGGGAGGCTGAACTAGTGTTGAAGCAGGGGGTAGATGGGAACACTGTATTTTCTGCTCAGTTTTGCTGTGGACCTAAACTCCCCTAAAAAATAAAATTAAAACACACACAGACACACACACAAATCCTCTCCCACTATGTTTGTTGCTAACACAAAATTTTTGCTCTACCACAAATCATAAATACCTTAAAACATTCCATACCCCTCACTGGCCTTCCTCAGTTACTTTCCTAGATTTCTCTGTACTATTTAACATGGCTAAGTACATAGCACCTAAAAATTACCTATAAAGCCTCTTTGCCAAAAATGTGCAATTGAATATAATCAAGATTTTATTTCTATTTAAAAAAATTTTCAGAGACAGGGTCTTGCTGTCACCCAAGCAAAAGTGCAGTGGCTCAATCATGGCTCGCTGAACTCCTGGGCTCAAGCAGTCCTCCAGCTTCCTAAGTAGCTAGGACTGCAAGTACGTATCACCATGCCTGGATAATTATTTTTTTGGTGGGAAGGGGAAAGCCAGAGTCTCACTATGTTACCCAGACTTGTCTCAAATTCCTGGCCTCAAGTCATCCTGTCACCTCAGTCTCCCAAAGCGCTGGGAATTACAGAGGTGAGCCACCGTGCCGGTCTAACCAAGCTTTTACATTTAACTTTTATTTTACAGAAAATTCAGGGGCTTAGAGCTGTGCTGCATGATGGCCCCTAGGTAACCAAAATGGTTCAAATTTAAATCACCCAAAACTTACTGGAATTAAAAACTCAGCCACATTTCAAGTGCTTAATAGCCACATGTGGCTAGCAGCTACTGTAGGGGACAATGCAGATACAGAACACTGCCATCACGGCAGAAAAGTTCTAATGGACAGTGCTAGAATGGCCTCTTTATAAAAGTCAAGGTCATTAAAAAATAACAAAAATGACTCTACATTAACAGCCATGACATACAACTCAGGAAAAGCAGGCGGGGGTGGGGGTGGAGGGCGGGGAAGAGCCATGATAACCAAACTCAGTTGGTTACTCTATATCAAATCTTAGTTTTAGAAGATCAGCCATATTTGTAGCCAGAAAGGTAGCAAAAGAAGAAAAGATCAGTCATAACATTTTGAGACAACTAGGGAAATTTAGGGAACTGTTCATCTTGATAGGTGTAATAGCACGGTATACAGGAAAATTTTTAAGTGTTGCTCAAAAAAACTTGTGAAGTCGTATCTGTAATATGTCTTTAAAAGGCTTGTGGAAAGAAGGCTATGTAGAAAAGCAAATATGGCAAAATGTTGACAGCTGCTTATATACAGAGATGTTCTTTGTACTATTTTATCTTTCTGTATCCTTGAAAATTTCAATAACAACCTTAAATACACTGCGATTGAGGGCCACAGATGGCTTGACCATGAATGGACCAAACATGAACAACGAATTCTGATATCATTGTCACTGGGCAAAACAATAGCTAATATTTGATAATCTGATTAACTTAGTGGTGAATTTTCTGCATTTCTTGGCTGGAGGCCCTGGTTTCTAGTGTGAAGTGAAGCTTGATGTCCAGCAATATATGACTAAAAATGTTCCCTTTTATAATGTGTCCACTGTCATTACTTACCTTAGTTTCAATTACCTTAATCTTCTGTTTCTTTTAAAAGGTTTTTTAAAAATGGGATTATGTGGCTTTTTATTTCTATGCTAGACATCTGTCAATTTTACTATTTTACTTTCCCTAAAGCCTTTATTATTAATTTCAGCTCTTAATTTTTAATAACAAATGGAAAAAGCCACAATAGCCCTACAACAGAACCCAAAAGAGGTTTTCTTTCTTTTTTCCTTTTTTTTTTTTTTTTTTGAGATGGAGTCTGGCTCTGTTGCCCAAGCTGGAGTGCCGTGGTGAGATCTCACTGCAATCTCCGCCTCCTGGATTCAAGCAATTCTCCTGCCTCAGCCTCCCTAGTAGCTGGGATTACCGGGAGGGATTATATTATACCAGGCTAATTTTTGCATTTTTAGTAGAGACGGGAGTTCACCAGGTTGGCCAGGTTGGTCTTGAACTCCTGACCTCAAGTGATCCATCTGCCTCAGCCTCCCAAAGTGCTAGGATTACAGGCTTGAGCCACCACGCCCAGCCAGTTTTCATCTTGACATGATGGTTCCTAACCACTTGTGTCAGGAGTAAACAAATTAAGGTTCTCTCTAAAAATCACTTACACTTACATTCCAATATGCCATCTTAAGAAGGGAAAAAAAGTGCCGAGTTACCATTATACTGGCAACTATAATCTGCAGCCTAACTTCTCTATGTGAAAGTCCGCTGGTTTTTGTGTTTTGTTTTGTTGAGACAGGTTCTTGCTTTGTCACCCAGGCTGGAGTGCAGCGGCGTGATAACCGCTCACTGAAGCCTCGACTTCTCAGGCTCAAGCCATCCTCCCACATTAGCCTCCCAAGTAGCTGCGACTACAGGTGCAAGTCAACACACCTGGCTAGTTTTTGTATTTTTTTTTTTTTTTGGGGTAGAGACAAGGTTTCACAATCCTGCTTAGGCTGGTCTTAAACTCTTGGGCTCAAGCGATCCTCCCACTTCAGCCTCCCAAAGAGCTGGGATTACAGGTGTGTGAGCCACCACATCCAGCCTCCACTATTGCTTCCAGTGTTTACAGTGAGTTGTCATTTTACTGTTATTTCTGCTTTCAAAACATTTTTGCCCATGGATGTATCTCTAGAATGATGGGTCATACATGGTAGCTCACCCCTGTAAACACAACACTTTGAGACGCCAAGGCGAGAGAACACTTGAGCCCAGGAGTCCGAGACTAACCTTAGCAACATAGTGAGATCTTGTCTCTACACAAAACACAAAAATTAGCTGGGCATCATGGAGCACATCTGTAGTCCCAGCTACTCTGGAGGCAGAGGTGGGGGATCACTTGAGCCCATGACTGTACCACTGCACTCCAGCCTGGGTGACAGAGTGAGAACTTGTCTGAAAAAAATAAAAGCCGGGCGGTGGCTCACAGCTATAATCCCAGCACTTTGGGAGGCCAAGTCAGATGGATCACCTGAGGTCAGGAGTTTAAGACCAGCCTGGGCAACGTGGTGAAACCTTGTCTCTACTAAAAATACAAAAATTTGCCAGGTGTGGTGTCACATGCCAGTAGTTCCAGCTACTTAGGAGGCTGAGGCAGGAAAATCGCTTGAACCAGGGAGGGGAAAGTTGCAGTGGGCCGAGATCACGCCACTGTACTTCAGCCTGGGCAACAGAGGGAGACACTGTCTCAAAAAGAAAAAACAAAATCAGATAGGAGGAAAAAAAGAGTAAAAAAGAAAGATATGTCATGGGCAGATGAAATCTAATGTCAATAATTCAATGTTATATAGTAACCACTCGTTACATCTGTTCAAAAACAATGTATCACTGGGCACGGTGGCTCACACCTGTAATCCAGCACTTTGGGAGGCCGAGGCGGGCAGATCACGAAGTCAGGAGTTTGAAACCAGCCTGGCCAACATGGTGAAACCCTGTCTCTACTAAAAAAAATTAGCTGGGTGTGGTGGCATGCACCAATAGTCCCAACTACTTGGGAGGTTGAGGCAGGAGACTCGCTTGAACCCAGGGGACAGAGGTTGCAATGAGCCAATACCATGCCACTGCACTCCCGCCTGGTGACAGAGCAAGACTCCATCTCAAAAAAAAAAAAAAAAAAAAAGGAAAATGTATCATAAATGATTTCACTTCACTTTGCTGAAGACAATCACATAATAGTGTAGCACCCCCTTGTTACATCAATCTATGGTTCCATGAACAAACTGCCTGAAAACCATATGCCTCTTGCCCACTCAATAACTCTCAAAATAACCATGGAAACCCTGGAAAAAAAATTTTTTTTTTGGGAGACAGAGTCTTACTCTGTCACCTAGGCTGGAGTGCAGTGGCATGATCTTGGCTCACTGCAACCTCCCCCTCCTGGGTTCAAGAGATTCTCCCTGCCTCAGCCTCCCAAAAGTAGCTGGGATTACAGGCACCCACCGCCACACCTGGCTAATTTTTGTATTTTTAGGAGAGATGGGGTTTCACCATATTGGCCAGGATGGTCTTGAACTCCTGGGGTTCAAGCGATCCTCCTGCCTCAGCCTCCCAAACAGCTGGGATTTCAGGAGTGAGCCGCAACACCCAGCTGACCAATTTTTGAATTCCCTCTATGATTACTAACTACAGTGGTAGATGTATTAAATTGTGTTGCCCTATATGCATACTTGAGTCTCAGGAAACAGTATGGCACAGAACTAAAGAGCTTGGATTCAGGAGATCAAAAGTAACCTGGCCCTTGATGAGCACATATACAAACTCCAAATCCTACACCATCAAATGAGCAGTCTCCAATTCAAGGGAGAAAACAGTTTTGCAAACTTAGATCAGGCTTCAACTTGGACCAGATATAATTCATAGAAACGAATTATAACGTTTATTCCTTACAATGACTCAATCTTCTCATTTGCTTCTCCCTTCAGTCTAAGAATGAGGCACTTTCTCCTAGGAACTCTAGATAACACTCCCCCCTTGACCCTGGAGGGCCCTTGGTCCTTTTTTTTTTTTTTTTTTAAGTATAGATGGGGTCTCACTTTGGGCTGGTCTTAAACTCCTGGACTCAAGCACTCCTCCACCTGCCTCGGGCTTCCAAAGTGCTAGGATCACAGGTATGAACCACTGCGCTGGTTCATCTTTTCTGTACCTTCAACAGATGGCCTAGTCCATCTTTTCCGTATCTTCGACATTTATCTACTAGCTTCCCCTCCATATAAACTTTATCAAGTTTCCTTTAAAACTCTTCCCTTAATCTTATCATTTTGTTGAAGCCTCAATCTTTTCTTCAATACCTCACACCAGAGCATCCTGAGAATCTACATTGTTTTTACGGCCTACTTCACACTTGGCTTTTCCTCAGCATTCCTCTAAAATTCCCCTTACACTAAGACTAACACTTACCATACTAAATTGTTAAATCCAATGGATTATTTTTGAGTCTTGACCTCCCAGGAACATCTGTCACTGAACTATTATGACTCTCCTAAAATGCTCTTCTGGTTTCTAGGATACCACTTTCCAAATTCTATTTGTTCATTTATTGAATATGTACAAATATAAAACACCTACAAATGGTGCCAAGCACTGAGCTACAATCTGGGGATACAGTCTCTTTGCAGAGTGTGTGTGTGTTTATCTGACCGGAGCTTTACTATTTCTCAAGACAGTCTTGAGTTTTTTGTGTTTTTAATAGAGATAAGGTCTCACTGTATTGCCCAGGCTGGTCTCAAACTCCTGAACTCAGGCCATTCTCTGACCTTGGCCTCCCAAAGTGCTGAGATTACAGGCATGAGCACTGAGCTTTTTTTTTTTTTTTTTTTTTTTGGATTTTTAGTAGAGACCGGGTTTCATCACGTTGGCCAGGCTGTTCTTGAACTCCTGGCTGCCCGATTCAGCCTCCCAAAGTGCTGGGATTATAGGCATGAGCCACCTCGTCCCTGTTTCCCATCTTTTTTTTTTTTAAACTCCACATTATGCCAGTCTCAGCCACTCCAAAGTATCAAATACACGGGCACAAATGACCGCTGAATATAAATTTACATATTCGGGATATTTACTGTTTTTCTATTCTCCATTCAACAAACCACTGCTTTTGTTCAGTCACTAGTCACTAACCACGTGAATTATGCAATGGTGTTGCTTAAGACCACACAGTTCAACTCACTGTCCTTCATGATAAATAAACCCCTTTATAATTTGCCTCCTTGGCCACCTTACCCGACTCATCTCTTGCTACTTCACCAATTCCCAACACTGTCAGCCACAGTGAGGCAGGGCACCTGTAGTACCAGCTAGCCAGTGCTGGGATTACAGGCGTGAGCCACCTCGTCTGGCCATAGTAGCCACCTATTTTTTAAAAAAAGAAAAGGTGGGGCTGGGCATGGTGGCTCACGCCTGTAATCCTAGCCCTTTGAGACCAAGGCGGGAGGATCATGAGGTCAGGAGTTCAAGTCTCTACTAAAAATACAAAAATTAGCCGGGCATGGTGGTGCACGGATGTAGTTCCAGCTACTCGGGAGGCTGAGGCAGGAGAATCACTTGAACCTGGGAGGCCGAGGCTGCAGTGAGCGAGACTGCACCACTGCACTCCAGCCTGGGTGGCAGAGCAAGACTCATCTCAAAAAAAAAAAAAAAAAAAAGCAATTCTCCACCATACTACCCTACTCTGTGTACATACATCCATGCTTTTGAGAAATTTCTCTTTACCTGTGCGTCCCATCCACCCAGGCCCTTCATCTGAGTCTCGTACTAAATTGTTAAATCTAGGAAGGGTGGTGGGGAGGAACAGAGTCTCGCTCTGTCTCCCAGTGGCACGATCTCGGCTCACTGCAACCTCTGCCTCCCGGGTTCAAGCGATTCTCCTGTCTCAGCCTCCCAAGTAGCTGGGACTACAGGAGAGTGCCACCACACCCGGCTAATTTTTGTATTTTTAGTAGAGACGGGGTTTGATTATGTTAGTCAGGTTGGTCTTAAACTCCTGACCTCAGGTGATCCGCCAGTCTTGTCCTCCCAAAGTGCTGAGATTACAGGGCTTGAGCCACTGTGCCTGCCCTCCTCTATCTTAATTCTTAGTACAGGCCACTGCACCTTGAGGTCAGGCCCACCACAATTCTGCAGTACCCAGAAGAGGGTTCAGCATGTTCCAAAGGGCTTAATAAAGTTAGTTGAATGAATAAATGAAGCAAGAATCTGAATTTCCCCATCCTACATGACCACTTGCAGAATAAACAACAAAAATGCCAGCTAATGCTAAAAGCTCTGTTTTCTCCTGCATTTCCAAGATTACAGTACAGGTAGCAGCGATCCACACCAATCCAAGACCTAAGAGGAACTACAAAGAGCATGAGTATTTTTCAAAACGGGAGGCGGCAGTTGGACAATTGGACCCCCCCACTCCCTCGCCCCAAGGTCCTCCTTCCCAGCCCTCCCTTGCAGAAAAACCAGACATTAGGGGGAAGAGGGAGAAAGATTCCTCGGGGGCAACGAACCTGAAGTTGGTAAGGCCAAAGGAAAGCTACTGGCAACTCACGTGGGCTACAGGCACGAAGCTGGGTGGCTTTCTCAACTGCCCGGACTGTCGCACGATGTTGATGGCGTGGGGGAGGGGAAAGGAAAAATAACGGTTGTTCCCACCCAAGGCCGCACCTCGGGGCCGACCTAAGGCAGCACCCCCTGTGAAGGGTACATTACCTGTATATTACCTGTAGATTACAAAACGGACCTTATGTAACTGCCCCTTTCCGTCTGCACAAGATGAAGAGGTGCAGAGCAGCAGTTCTTCGCCGTTCCTCGCCGACAGTTCTTGTTGCAATGAAGGCCACTAGGCAGCAGCTACAAGCGCTTTTATAGGAGACCCTGCACGGGCGGCATGCCCATTGGGCTGAGCCCGTCACGTGACCACTCCCAACGCGGGCGACGCAAAAGAGGTATGAGAGTGTAAGCTCTGCAACCCAGGCCTCTAGGGCGGGCACGGTGGGTTGGGGTCATTTGGTTACCCAGCGCACATTTGTTGCGTTTACTGAATGTGGTGCAGAGAACTGGGGGTTTAGGAGTAGGAGCGCTACCCTCAAGACATTTGCTGTTAAAACAACGTTTTCACGAATCTATTAGCCTAGTAGAGGTTCCTGAGTTTGGGCTTCTATTGTTTTCATTGTTTCTACACTTTTTTTTCAAGCTTCTCCACAGTTTCTGTCCCTTGCACCTATTGAGTGCTTGATCAATATTAGGTAGCAGCTGAGGCTAGAGACATGATCTCATTGGGTTTAAAATGGCAGCTAAAGAGCTGTTTCGCAACAGCTGCGTGCTGTTAAGTGATTTAGGATTTTGAGTTTTCACAACTACCTCTTGATGGTTTGCAGATACTTTAAAGGTGCTAACATGTATCATAAGAATATATTTAGTAGTTTCCCTTTGGATCAAATTGCAAACAATGCTTCTGAATTCTTAATACTCATTCCTAGTGGATGGATTGGAAGGGGAGGGCAAAAACAGCTGAGCTGCTCGCAAATCCGGCCAAACAACCATCTCCAGTTTCCTGAAAGGGAAGTCTGGGATCCATAAACAGCTAAACACTTAATTCAATCACTTTGATGTGGGAGGAAAGAACCAAGTGTTCACAAGAAAGCAACACATTTGATCTACTTACTAGAGGTCACATAAATACCTGGATTGGCAAGCGCTTTTTGTTTAGATTTAATTTTTTTTTTTTTTTTTTTTTTTTGAGACAGACTCTTGTTACCCAGGCTGGAGTGCAACGGCGCGATCTCGGCTTACCGCAACCTCCGCCTCCTGGGTTCAAGCAATTCTCCTGCCTCAGCCTCCTAAGTAGCTGGGATTACAGGCGTGAGCCACCGCGCCCGGCCTTTAATTTTTGTGTTCTTGTTTTGTTGTCTAAAATAGTATTCAGGGCATGGCAGCAGGCGCTTGCAATGCCCATTACTGCAGAGGCTGAGGCAGAAGGCTCATTTGATCACAGGAGTTCAATGCCAGCCAGGGCAACAAAGCGAAACTCTAATAGATTAATTCGAGATTAGATATAGAGATTATCTTATTGTTCAGGAAAAGAGTAGATGGGTACAGACCTAGGGTGTGACTCTCACACCATAAAAAGTCTAGGGGAAGTCAAGGGAAATGAAAGAAAGGAATGACTCAGTACAAATTTTGCCCAAATGAGCAACTTTTTGGCCCTCCTGAGAATTAGTGGCAGGGAGACATACACACTTTAAGAAAAAAGCCTGAGTGATTTTTTTGAGATTGAGTCTTGCTCTGTCACCCAGGCTGGAATGCAGCATTGCAATCATAACTCAAGGGAGTCTCCAACTCCTGAGCTCAAGTATCCTCCTGCCTCAGCCTCCCCAGTAGCAGGGACTGTAAGCTCAGACCACCACGCTGCCTTCTGAAGGATTTTTTTTTTTGAGATGGCGTCTCACTCTGTAGCCCAGGCTGGAGTGCAGCGGCACGATCTTGGCTCACTGCAACCTCTGCCTCCCGGGTCCCAGGTTCAAGCAATTTTCCTGCCTCAGCCTCCAGAGTAGCTGGGATTACAGGCGTGCGCCACAATGGCCGGCTAATTTTTGTTATTTTTAGTAGGGACGGGCTTTCGCCATGTTGGCCAGGCTGGTCTTGAACTCCTGACCTTGTGATCCGCCCTCCTCAACCTCCCAAAGTGCTGGATTACAGGCATGAGCCACCTCGCCCAGCTGAACAATCTTTTAAAAGCTAAATCTCATCATGTTACCACCCTTAAAACCTTTCAATTACTTTCCATTATTTTTAGGATAAAGAGCAAATCCCTTAAGATGAACTACAAAGTCCTACATGCCTTCAGCTCCAACTACACCTCCAGTAGTGCCCCCATCTCCAGCCAGTGACCTTTCAGCTCTTTTCAGGACCCTATCCTGTGTCTCTGGGCTTCTACAATTGGCTCTCGTCCTTCCTCCAGTCCCACACTAATTCCTCAACTCTCAGGCTAAAGTCATTTCCTCAAGGAGGCCTCCACTGGATTAGGTTTTCCTGTTAAACACTCTTATTACAACCCAATTAAATAGTACTAATTACAATTGTATAGCCAGTGGTATATTTAATGTCTATTTCCTGCAAGATAGTATGTACCGTAAGTGCAAAGTATCAAAAACCTTTAAAGTGCATTATCATTGATTAAATTACTCCTCAATTCTGACTTTTTTGAGACAGGGTCTTGCTGTGTCACCCAGGCTGGAGTGCAATGGCATGGTATCAGCTGACTGCAACCTCCACCTCTTGGGTTCAAGAAATTCTCCTGGGACTACGGGTATGTGTCACCACACTCAACTAATTTTTTTGTATTTTTAGTTGAGATGCGATTTCATCACGTTGGTCAGGCTGGTGTCGACTTCCTGACCTCAAATGATTTGCCCACCTCGGCCACCCAAATTGCTGGCATTACAGGCCCTGCCTGACTTTTAATGACTGCAGCAAATCAGATTTGAATTAAGGGGGGTGGGGAAGAGGAGCAAGACCAGATTTGAAACTTTTTTTTGTTTTCTGTTTTCCTGTTTTGTTTTCTTGTTTTTTAACTTGGAAAGGCTGCAAAAATGGAGAATATGGAGAATGGGTTTATTTGGGAGGTAGACCTCCCCACCAGGATTTGATTAGATTAGATGTTAACATGGTTTAGGTTGCACTGAGCATTTGGAGAATGATACCATTTACTGAAAGGGGATCAGTCTTAGAAGACTGAAGATCATTAGTTCAGTTTTTAATATTCTATAAGATACCTAGGTGCAGATTTTTAATAAGAAGATCAACCTGTTCAAAATACAATCTAGGCTGAAGATGGGAAAGAAGGGCAAGAGGGAGGTTAGGAAACAGTGGAAACTTTTCTAAATAATTATTACAGAGAACAGTACGGCAAGCTGATTGGAAAAGTGTGTTTAGTGAGACATACTTAAGATAGTGAAGACCCAGAAATTGGTGATTGTGGAGAAATGGGATAGTAGCATTGAGATTTGCCAGGAGTGTGAGACAGAAAAATGGTAGGGGAATGTAGCTTCAAAAATATTGAAAAGAAAGTAGGCCGGGCACAGTGGCTTACACCTGTAATCCCAGTAATTTCGGAAGCAGAGGCAGGTGGATCACCTGAGGTCAGGGGTTCAAGACCAGCCTGGCCAACATGGTGAAACCCCATCTCTACTAAAAATACAAAAATGAGCCAGGCATAGTGGTGGGCGCATGTAGTCCCAGTTACTTGAGAGGCTGAGACAGGAGAATTGCTTGAACCCGGGAGTGGAGGTTGCAGCAGTGAGCCAGGATGGTGCCACTGCACTCCAGCCTGGGTGACAGAGTGAGACTCTGTCTCCGAACAAACAAATAAACAAAAGTAACTGAAGACTAGGATATTATGGGGCTATTCTATGACATATGGAAATAGTCATAATTATGATTTTTCAAAAAATCATCAAACACAGTTCCAGGTAGCATGCATTTTCATTTAAATCAGGCTATCACATGACCATACCTTGAAGACATTTTAACATTTCCATCCTTCATGGGGATCAAGGGGACCACCAGGTTGCCTAAGGATGGATGAACCAACCCAGGTCAGAAATGGAGCAGGTTGGCTGGGCACCGTGGCTCATGTATGTAATCCTAGAATTTTGGGAGGCCAAGGCAGGCTGATCACTTGATATCAGCAGTTTGAGACCGGCATTGTCAACATGGTGAAGCCCTGTCTCTATTAAAAATACAAAAATAGGCCGGGCGCGGTGGCTCACGCCTGTAATCCTAGCACTTTGGGAGGCTGAGGTGGGTGGATCACCTGAGGTCAGGAGTTCAAGACCAGCCCGGCCATCATGGTGAAACCCCATCTTTTTAAAATAAATAAAAATAAAAATTTAAAAATAACATAAAAATACAAAAATTAGCTCAATGTGGTGGTGCCTGCCTGTAATCCCAGCTGCTCGGGAGGCTGAGGCATGGAATTGCTTGAACCTGGGAGGTGAAGGTTGCAGTGAGCCAAGAATGTGTCATTGCACTCCGGCCAGGGCGACAGAGACTCCTTCACAAAAAAAAAAAGAAAGAAAAGAAGAGAAAGAGAAAGAAACAACAACAACAAAATGGAGCAGGTCAAAACTCCTGTGCTGATCAGGGGTGGGATCACGACTGTGACTAGACCCTGCACTCCACCCTGGGCAGCATAACAGGACCTTGTCATTTATACATATATAAATGGTTGGGTGCGGTGACTCATGCCTGTAATCCCAGCACTTTGGGAAGCCGAGGCGAGCGGATCACGAAGTCAGGTGTTTAAGACCAGCCTGGCCAGCATGGTGAAACCCCATCTCTACTAAAGATATGAAAAAGTAGCCAGGCGTGGTGGCACGCGCCTGTAATTCCAGCTACTTGGGAGGCTGAGGCAGGAGAATTGCTTGAACCCGGGAGGTGGAGCTGAGATCACACCATTGCACTCCAGCTTGGGTAACGGGGCGAACTCCATCTCAAAAAAAAAAGAAAAATATATATAAATGTATGTATACACACACACACACACACACACACACACACACACATATATATATATATAATTTATTTTTAAGTTTCATCTCTCATCTAAGATTCATTTAAGTTTCATCCCTCATCTAAGATTAGATTCAGCAAGAAGAAACCCATCTTCTGGTCTCCATAGCAACTATAGATTCACTAATGTCCCCAAAACTCAAGAGTTAAAGAATTTAAATTTACAACTGGTTTATCACTAAAAATTAAATATACCACTCTTGCCTCAGAAGGAGAACATTTTTAAAAGGTAAAAATAGGCCAGGAGTGGTAGTCCATGCCTGTAATCTCAGCACTTTGGGAGAGTGAGGCAGGCAGGTAATTTGATTCCAAGAGTTTAAGACCAGCCTGACCAACATGGTGAAACTCCATCTCTACTAAAAATACAAAAATTAGCTGGGCGTGGTGGTGGGTGCCTGTAATCACAGCTACTCAGGAGGCTGAGACAGAATTCCTTGAACCCAGGAGGCAGAGGTTTTAGTGAGCTGAGATTGTGCCACTGCACTCCAGTCTGGGTGACAGAGTGAGACTCCATCTCAAGGCCGGGCACGGTGGCTCACGCCTGTAATCTTAGCACTTTGGGAGGCCGAGGTGGGTAGATCACCTGAGGTCAGGAGTTCAAGACCAGCCTGGCTATCATGGTGAAACCCCATCTTAGGAAAAAAAAAAAGAGAGACTCTATCTCAAAAAAAAATGTGTAGAGATGGAGTCTCACTGTGTTGCCCAGACTGGTCTCGAATTCCTGGCCTCAAGGGATTCTTCCACCTCCGTCTGTTGAGTTTTTTTTGATACAGGGTCTTGCTCTGTCACCTAGGCTGCAGCGCAATGGTGCAATCAGGCTCACTGCAGCTTCAACCTCTTGGCCTAAAGTGACTGGATCCTCCCACCTCAGCCTCATGAGTAGCTGGGACTACAAGTGCACACCACCATCCCCAGCTAATTTTTTTATTTTTTGTAGTCGATAAAGTCCTGCCATGTTACCCAGGCTGGCCTCAAACTTCTGGCTTCAAGAGATCCTCCCATTTTGGCCTCCCAAAGTGGTGGGATTACAGAGCTGGAGTCACCAAGCCTGGCTCATGCCCCCCTCCCCCTCCCTGGAGGTCAAGAGTTGCGGAAGATAGGGACTGAAAATTCCAACCCTCTAATCAAGTATTTGGTCTTTCCAAAGACCAGCTCTCATCCTGAAGCTATGAAGCTATCAAGATGCCCCCACCCTGAGTCATCTTGTTAGCATAATCTGAGGTGTGATTGAAGGCACTTGAAATGAATAACAAAAGCTACTATCACTCAGGAAATTCCAATGGTTTTAGATGATTTGAGCTAGGAACTGGGGGACAAAGACCAAACATATTTTATTACAACACATAATACAGTGATCCTTCCTTACCTACAAAGACTATGTCCCAAGAACCCCAGTGGATGCCTTAAACTGAGGACAGTACCAAACTCTTTATATACACACATTCCTATGATAAAGTTTAATTTATAAATTAGGCTTAGTAATAAACAATGCATAATAAAATGGAACACTTATAACAATATACTGTAGTACAAGTTATGTGAATGGTTCTCTCTCTAAATATCTTATTGTACTTTACCCACACTTCTTGTGATGATGTGAGATAATAAAACACACAGTGAGAAGACTGACAGAGCTGGATGGTGTGAGATTTTATCCTGCAACGCAGAGTGGCAGGCAATTTAAAACTTATAAATGGTTTTTTCTGGAATTTTCCATTTAATATTTTCAGACTGCAGTTGGCCATGGGTAACTGAAACCAAGGACATGGGGACACTGCTGTACTCTATTTGTACCTATTAACCATATCTAATTGTATATGTTCACTTATTAACAATGACCTCAATTTTTGCTTTATTTATTTATTTACTTCCTTATTTATTTTTTTAAGACAGAGTCTTGTTTTGTCTCCCAGGCTGGAGTGCAGTGGCACGATCTTGGCTCACTGCAACCTCCACCTCCTGGGTTCAAGCAATTCTCTTGCCTCAGCCTCCTAAGTAGCTGGGATTACAGGCGCCCGCCACCAAACCCAGCTGATTTGTGTATTTTTAGTAGAGACAGGTTTTCACCATGTTGGCCAGGCTGGTCTCAAACCTCTGACCTTGTGATCCACCCACCTTGGCCTCCCAAAGTGCTGGGATTACAGGGGTGAGCCACTGAGCCTGGCCTTATTTTTATTTTTAAACTTCAGCAACAGAGGGAGATTCCATTTCAAAAAAAAAAAAAAAAAAAAAAAAAAAGAGATGTTCTCACAGTGACTGTTGGATATGCCACGAATTTACAATCTGCTATGTGATTTTCTTTTTTCTTTTTTTTTCTTTTTCTTTTATTTTATTTTTCACCTGGGTGCAGGTGGGCTGAGGCCGAAAAGGGCTTCAGCTGATTTTCTTTTTTTTTTGAGACAGGATCTGGCTCTTTCACCCGAGCTGGAGTGCAATGGTGTGGTCTCCGCTCACTGCAACCTCTACCTCACAAGTTCAAGCGATTCTCCTGCCTCAAGCCTCCCAAGTAGCTGGGACTGCAGGAATGCATAACCACACCCAGCAAGTTTTTGTATTTTTAGTAGAGACAGGTTTTTGCCATGTTGGCCAGGCTGGTCTCAAACTCCTGACCTCAAGTGATCCCCGCCTCAGCCTCCCAAAGTGCTAGGATTACAGGCGTGAGCCACCGCTTCCTGCTTGCAGTTTGCTTTTGAGTAACAATTGGGTAAACTTAAATACTCCTATTATTAGCACCAAATGTGTGGGGATTTTCTACACCAATTTTCCAATTCTCCCCAACTTGGTGTCCAACAAGTCAATTCTGAGACTATTAGGATTTAGCATAGACTCCACAGGTTAAGAGATTAGTCCTGGGCTGGGCGTGGTGGCTCACACCTGTAATCCCAGCACTTAGGGAGGCCAAGGTGGGTGGATCACAAGGTCAGGAGTTCAAGACCAGCCTGGCCAACATGGTGAAACCCCATCTCTACTAAAAATACAAAAATTAGCCAGGCCTAATGGCGGGCACCTGTAATTGCAGCTATTTGGGAGGCTGAGGCAGGAGAATCGCTTGAACTCGGGCGGCAGAGGTTGCAGTGAGCCGAGATCATGCCATTGAACTCCAAAATCCAGCCTGGGCGACAGAGCAAGACTGTGTCAAAAAGATTAGTCCTACAAGACCCCCCACTTAGACACAGCCGCAAATAGAGTGCTCAAGCTACCTACACTTCTGCCACGGAAACTACAAATTCAGGGGTTCCCATGAGCTCAGAAAAATGCTTTACTTACGTTTTCGGTTTGATTACAGAGGATACAATTCAGGCACAGCCAAATTGAAGAGATATATAGTGAGTTATGAGGGGTAGAGAGTAACTCAGAGCTCCTTGCCTTCTTCCATGTTCCATACTCTCAGCATCTCTACCTGTGCACCAACCCGGAAGCTCCGGGAATCCCATGGTTTAGGGTTTTGTTTTTTTTTTTAAATCAAGGTTTCATTACATAGTCACGGTGATTAAGTCTGGTCACTGGTGATTGAACCTAATCTCTCAGCCCCTCTCCCTTCCTGGGAGGTGAGATGGGAGGGGACTGAAAGTTCTAACTCCAATCACCTGGTGGGTTTCTGGCCAACCAGCCCCTGTCCTACAGCTGGCTATCTAGGAACCCCTACCTTGAGGAGTCACTCATTGGCATACAAAAGACATTCTTATCTCTCAGAAGATTCCCAGGATTTAGGAGCCGGTACTAGGAACCTGGATCAAAAACCATTTGTTTTTTATTATACCATAATCTTATTTAGAAAATACAGACCGGGCGCGGTATGCTCCCACACCCTTCTGTTCAGACCCCCAAGGAGCCATGTGCATCTCTGGGATCGTTCGGCCAGAAAAGAGGACCCCAGAAGTTTCTGGAGTCTCTGTTTCCCTGAAAGGCTGGGTCCAGCCCTGCCAGCCCATTGCATAATCTTCTAAATTCTAAATCCTGGCATAGTCTGCCTGAGTCCTCCCCACCACCCTACAGGTAGACAGTGTCCATTCCAGCAGTGAGGTGACTGTGACATAGTGTCCATCCTCTCTGCCTTGACCAGGTGGTCTCCACGATTGGACGCGTAGGCGATCACCAGCTCTCCTTGTTACGAACCTGTGCAGACCTTTGAGATCTCTCATCAGGGAAAACTGGAATTGCTGGGTCCAAAGTGTTTGGGAAGTTTGGAGTGATTCTTGTTGCAGGGGGAAGAGGGAACTATGGAGGTGTCACTGAACTTTTCAGGGGTTCCGGGATCCCCCACTCAGGGTGCCTGCCCCAGCTCCCCTGGGCACGCCCCCCTCCTGCCCCCCACCTCGCCTGTTTTCACCCCCTCCTGGCCCCACCCCCGCCACCAGCTGGACCTTGCGGGGGCCTCTGGATCGCAGAGCTCCAATTTCAGCCGGAACTACACAGCCCCGCCCTTTCCCCGGCAGGAGCGTGGCCAAGCACTCTGTCCAGAGATTGACCGACAGACGCTGGGACCCAGGACAACGGAGGCGCCAATGGCGTACCTGACAAGCCCTGCGCAGGGTAGGAGGTGAATGCCCCTCCATCACGCCCCACTCTCCCCCTTTTCCAGGCTTGGTTTGGCTGCAGATCTCTCGGGATGCGACACTGAAGAGAGGAGAGATCCCCAATTCCTGGACCGGGAAGCGAGACTTACTCCAGTCCCCTAAGTTCAGCGCGTTGACCCCTTTCACCAAACCGGCCCCCCGAGAGCCCAGCTCTGTTTAAGGCGCCACCAGCCCTCCCAGCTACTAGGGGCTTTGACCCTTATTCGCATAAAGCTAATGAGTCCCCCAAGCTCTCCTACCCCCAGACAGCCCTTAACTCTCCGGTTTCTTTTCCCATTGCCCTTAACAAAGGATTCCAGGGAGTGGAGTTAATGGGGTGGGGTGGGGGGTTGCTAGCTCCCAGCATTCTGAGGGCCAGGGAAGTAAAGCAATACGCTGGTATGAATTGAGAGCTCCTCTGTGCCTAGCCTTGCACCCAACATGGTGCCACGCTGCTTTGAACTTTGCTGCTGCTAACCCATTTAATACAACTCATAGAGGTAGTCTCATTATCCCCCTTTTGCAGGGAAGGAAACCGAGGCACAGAGAGGTTAAAGTTTGCACAGCCGGTGGGTTGTGAAAACAGGGAGTAAAAAGACAGTGAAGAATTGGAGAGGCCACGTCCACGAAACTTCAAATTTCCTCTAGGGTTAGATAGGACCAGCAGACCTGCTGAGACAAAAATAAAAGATCAAGCTGGGCATGGTGGCTCTTGCCTGTAATCCCAGCACCTAGGAGGCTGAGGCAGGAGGATTGCTTGAGGCCAGGAGTTCGAGACCAGCGCGGGAAACATAGCGAGACCCCCATCTCTAAAACATAAAAAAAAATTAGCCAGGCCAGGTGAGGCGGCTTATGCCTGTAATCCCAGCACTCTGGGAAGCCGAGGTGGGAAGACTGATGGAGCCTAGGAGTTCAAAGCTTCAGTGAGCTTGATTGTGCCACTGCAGCCTGGGCAACAGAGTGAGACTCAGTCTCTAAAATATAAATTAATTAATAATTAAAAAATAAAAATAAATCACACATCAGGACTACCAGTAGAACAAGCTTTGGTCAGATAAGCCTGGGTCAGAGTCAGCTCTGCTACTTCCCATTTGTGTGGCCCTGAGGGAAGCAGTTCCCCTCTTGGTGCCTCAGTCTGCTGTTCTCTGAAATGGGGTCAGTATGGCCTATGTCCTACAGTTGTTATAAGGATTAACTGACAGTCCGTGCCTAGCAATGATTATGGAGCCCAGGTCTCCTAGATCCCAGGGCCCACTCCCTGGGTTCAAATCCCAGCCCTTCCACTTATCAGCTGGGTAAAGTCAGCCAAGTTACTCAACCTCTGGTCTTCAGCTTCTTTGTCTGCAAATCAATATAATTGCATCTACCTAGGGTTGATGTCAGGATGAAAGGAGTTGAGAATTATTAGGTATTCCAAAGAGTGCTTGGCACATTTTTGTGTAAATGTTAAAGAACCAAAAAGTTACCCGGCTCCCTGGGCAGGTGAGCTGGAGACCCCTGCCTTCTACCCTCCTACGAGTCCTCCTGGTGTTCCTTCAGGTCTGGAACCATGTTCCCGGACAGGACAGTTGATAGCCACCACAAACCTGGCATTTTCCAAAAAGTACCATGTGACTCTTGGACACACAAGGCAATTTTAGGGCCACATTAGGATGAGCCTTTTAAAAGTCATGCACTGATTTTTATGTTTCCCCACTGGCTGTGCTATAGAACCAGTTCGTAAGTGATACGTATTTGCTTTAGGGTGTTGAGTAAGCACTGGCATTCCAAGTGTGAGCTTTTCTGCTCATCCATCCTCTTCTACTCCATTCTTGTAGGCTCTAAAGAATGTTCTTCAGAGTTCATTCCTTCTTCTGCCACTGTGTTAATTTTTGCATTATCACCCACCACCAACCCAGGGGTTGGCAAACTCAAGGAGCCGAGCAGCCCATAGTACTTGAGGTTTTGTCAGCCGGGCAGGCTTCCTTCCAAACACTCAGCTCTGCCATTGCAGCATGAGCACAGTAGTCACAACCATAGACAACAGTCATAACTGTGTTTCTTTCTTACTTTTTGAGATGCAGTTCCACTTTTGTCACCCAGGCTGGAGTGCAATGGCATGATCTCAGCTCACTGCAATCTCCACTTCCTGGGTTCAAGTGATTTTCCTGCCTCAGCCTCCCAAATAGCTGGTATTACAGGCGCCCACTGTAAGGTCGGTCGCCTCGCTGGGAGCTCGGACACGCCCACCCCTCTCCGCGCCTGGAAACTACGTCACCACTCTGCGCTTGACATCAATCTCTGCACTTGGCATCTAGCTCCACCACGTGGCTTCCCTAACGCACACTTCTGCACTCTGCACCAGAATCTGCACTCAACACTAAACTCTGCACCCGGAACCTAGCCCGCCGTTGGAAAACCCCGCCAAAGTTTAAAGAAGCCCCGCCAAAACCTGCCCAATAGCATTTTGCTCCGTCCAGGTCCCACTCCCCCTAGGTGGCCCACTCACCAGAAATCCCGCCTACCTACCAATAGCAGCTTGCACCGTCCACGTCCTGTTTCTCCACAACCAATCAAAACGCCTTCACTCCCTATAAACCCCACGCCCAAGAGGAGTCAAGCGCGACTTCTCTGGCCCCTCTTCCCCGGATCACAGAACCTCGCCCGGGAGCTTAATAAATTGGCATTTAATTTTCCTAGGCTGGTCTCAGTTTCCTCATTTTAAACTCGGCAATAACCCTACACCCACCACCACACCTTGTTATTTTTTTGTATTTTTAGTGGAGATGGGGTTTCACCATCTTGGCCAGGCTGGTCTCCAACTCCTGACCTGTGTTTGGGCCAAGCAGGGCGAGTAGGACCCAGAACCCAATATGGACTGGTGAGGCCAGAGCCTCTCTAGGTTGCTCAAAAAATCTGCGTTCAGGTCCTTGGTCTGCAGGGAGGACCAAATCCCCATCGATGACCCCACGAAAACAGAGTTAGGGAACCCACAGTGTGAAACAGCTTGAGAAATAGAATCTGTGTCATATCCAACATTATTCACACTCATGATTGCACGACTGGGCCACCTGAACAGGAGGAACCAGAAGAGCACCCTCTTCACCTGTGTGTCCAGGTCCCCTTTGGGTCACCGAGGGAATGAGGTGGAAGCAGGGGCATCTGGGATAGGGGCAGGCTATGGTCAGGGGCAGTGGGACTGGTGGGCGCTGGGCAGTAGGGGTGGTGGTGGTAGTGAAAGGTCTGGGGCAGGGCAGAGATCAGGAGGAACAGCATTCCAGCAGGGTTCGGAGACAGCTCAGTAGGTCGGCAGACACAGGAGCAGGTGGCCTGGGACTTAGAGGAGCAGTTGGCGTTGGAGGAGAAGGGCTCTGTTTTCCTCCAGTCTTCCTCTGTTTGGTGCTGCATTAGCACCCCACTGCACCCCAACCCCTGTCTCTCCCCCTGCCCTCACTCCTTGAGTCTTAGAACCCCTTCCTTATCTTCAGTACACACCATTTTTTTTTTCAGTCAGAGTCTCACTCTTGCCCAGGCCGGAGTGCTGTGGTGCAACCTAAGCTCACTGCAACTTCCACTCCCCAGGTTCAAGCGACTCTCCTGCCTCAGCCTCCCAAGTAGCTGGGATTAGTGGCGCACACCACCACGCCTGGCTAATTGTTGTAATTTTAGTAGACACGGGGTTTCACCATGTTGGCCAGGCTGGTCTCCAACTCCTGACCTCAGGTGATCCACCTGCCTTGGCCTCCCAGAGTGCTGGGATTACAAGCATGAGCCACCATGCCGGCTGCAGCACGCACCTTCTTATTCAAGCTATTGTCATGCCTCAGCCTCCTGAGTAGCTGGGATTACAGACATGAACCACCACACCTGGCGAATTTTTGTATTTTTAGTAGACATGGGGTTTCACCGTGTTGGCCAGACTGGCCTCGAACTCTTGACCACAAGTGATTCACCTGCCTTGTCCTCCCAAAATGCTGGGATTACAGGCATGAGACACTGCACCCAGCCCACTGATTTTTTTAAAAAAATATTTATTTGTAATGTATTGAAGGGGTATAAGTCTGAGTTTCTCACATGCCTGTGTCACATAGTAGTGAAGCCTGGGTAGTTCATTGATGTGAGTTATCAGAAACCTGTGTTCAGGAGGGCTCCTTAGCATTTTTTCCATAAAAGGCAAATTTGTGGGCAGGGCTCGGTGGCTCATGGCTGTAATCCCAGCACTTTGGGAGGCTGAGGCTGGTGGATCATGAGGTCAGGAGCTCAAGACCAGCCTGGCCAATATGGTGAAGCCCCGTCTATACTGCCACCAATTAGCTGGGTGTGGTGGTGTAGCAGGAGCAGCTGTGGGAAATGGATCTCTTGGACACCAAATATGGGAGGAAGGAGTTTAATTCGGCCAGGAGCAAGATGGCATAGTTGCCTTAACAGCCAAGCTCTTCTAACAAAGGAAGGTTCCTTCTTTATATAGGCTTATACTTTAGACGTTACATGTGGAAGAATCTTAGGTTTATAGCTTAACATATGAAAAAGGGTCTCAGTTTACAGTCTTAGGAATTACATGTGAAAAAGTGTTGGCCGGGAGTGGTGGCTCAGGCCTGTAATCCAAGCACTTTGGAGGCCAAGGCGGGTGGATCACCTGAGGTCGGGAGTTCAAGACCAGCCTCACCAACCTGGTGAAACCCCTTCTTTAAAAAATAAAATAAAAATAAAAAGTGTTTCAGTTTACAGTCTTAGGAATTACATATGAAAAGGGCTTCATTTTACAGTCTTAGTAATGAAAAGGGGAAGTTTACAGTCTTAGGAATGAATAGGGGAAGTTGACCTGAGATGCCTGGGTCTCCCCTCTTCATCCCCCCCCATTTGAGACCCTCACCACTTTATAATATTAGTGAGAGGTCTCACTTTCATTCTCACTCTCCAGATTTTCTGAAGAAACAGACTGATAATGTTTCATATAATACACTTGTGATGTCACTTTTTGGCTAACTACAGTAGTGATGAATCCCCTAATCATCTGAAGGAACAGGGGGAGTAGACAAGGGAGCAGCAAACAAACACCTATTATTATTAGAACACTTATGATGAGGGTTTTGAATCCTCGCAAGGATGAGAACCAACCTCTGAATAAGGACTCAGGGCTAAATCCGTGCCACACCTGTACAGGCACGTGTGCCAGTTTGGTCATGTCTCGCACAATATCCTCTACTGCCTGCCCCTGGTCATCGATGTGCAGTTGGTTAGACTGAATTTTCCACAGACTCCCCCTTCGGCTGCTAGCAAATAACCTAGGGCCAGCCGGTTCTGATAAATCACGTTTCTCACTTGAGTTTCTTGTCGGGCCAAGAGGGGACAGAGCTTTGCCCGTTTCATTAGTGAGTATTTCCAAACAGCCTGCAACCGGATCATCCGGTTGAGCATGTAAATAGGAATCCGGTATCCCCATGAGCCATCCTGAGCCCATGTGGCCTGCCCATAATACTCAATAATTCTCTCCAGTGGCCACTCATCATGTGCCCAATCCCCTATTTTTAGGTCTCTCTTCTCCCTAGCAGAGTAGACTGGATACCCTAACAGCTCACCTGTCTTAACAGATAATAGGAAGAAAGAGGACTTTCATTCTCTT
>JAZHEH010002962.1:0-12694 GCA_036589455.1 Ateles fusciceps | reverse complement strand
ACCAAGTCCCTATAAAGGACACGAATTCATCGTTTTTTATGGCTGCATAGTATTCCATGGTGTATATGTACCACATTTTATTTGTCCAGTCTATCATTGATAGACATTTGGGTTGGTTCCAGGTCTTTGCTATTGTACACAGGGCTGCAATGAACATACGTCTGCATGTGTCTTTATACTAGAATGATTTATAATTCTTTGGGTATATACCCAATAGTGGGATTGCTGGGTCAAATGGAATTTCTATTTCTAGATCCTTGAGAAATCGGCACACTGTCTTCCACAATGGTTGAACTAGTTTACACTCCCACCAACTGTGTAAGAGTGTTCCTATTTCTCCACATCCTCTCCAGCATCTGTTGTCTCCCGATTTTTTAATGATCGCCATTCTAACTGGCATGAGATGATATCTCAGTGTGGTTTTGATTTCTCTAATGACCAGTGATGATGAGCATTTTTTCATGTTTGTCGACCTCATATATGTCCTCTTTTGAAAAGTGTCTGTTCATATCCTTCGCCCACTTTTGAATGGGGTTGTTTTTTCTTGTATATCTGTTTTAGTTCTTTGTAGATTCTGGATATTAGCCCTTTGTCAGATGGGTAGATTGCAAATATTTTTTCCCATTCTGTTGGTTGTCGATTCATTCTAATGATGGCTTCTTTTGCTATACAGAAGATCTGGAGTTTAATTAGATCCCATTTGTCTATCCTGGCTTTTATTGTTATTGCTTTTGGTGTTTTAGTCATGAAGTCCTTTCCTATGCCTATGTCCTGGATGGTTTTGCCTAGGTTTTCTTCTAGTGTTTTTATGTTGTTAGGTTTTATGTTTAAATCATTGATCCATCTGGAGTTAATTTTGGTATAAGGTGACAGGTATGGGTCCAGTTTCTGCTTTCTGCACATTGCTAGCCGGTTTTCCCAACACCATTTATTAAACATGGAGTCCTTTCCACATTGCTTGTTTTTGCTGGGTTTGTCAAAGATCAGATGTTTGTAGATGTGTGGTGTTTCTTCCAGGGTCTCTGTTCTGTTCCATTGGACTATGTCTCTGTTTTGGTACCAGTACCATGCTGTTTTGATTACTGTAGCCTTGTAGTATAGTTTGAAGTCTGGCAGTGTGATGCCTCCGGCTTTGTTGTTTTTGCTTATGATTTTCTTGACTATGCGGGGATTTCTGTGATTTCATATGAAGTTTAAAGTGGTTTTTTCCAGTTCTGTGAAGAAGGTCATTGGTAGCTTGATGGGGGATAGCATTGAATCTATAGATTACTTTGGGCAGTATGGCCATTTTCACGATATTGATTCTTCCTAACCATGAGCATGGAATATTTCTCCATCTGTTTGTGTATTCTCTTACTTCATTGAGTAGTGGTTTGTAGTTCTCCTTGAAGAGGTCCTTTACATCCTTTATTAGTTGTATTCCTAGGTATTTTATTCTCTTTGTAGCAATTGTGAATGGGTGTTCACTCTTGATTTGGCTCTCTGTTTGTCTGTTATTGGTACATAGGAATACTTGTGATTTTTGCACATTGATTTTGTATCCTGAGACTTTGCTGAAGTTGTTTATCAGTTTGAGAAGATTTTGGGCTGAGTCTATGGGGTCTTCTAGATATACAATCATGTCATCTACAAATAGAGACAGTTTGACTTCCTCCTTTCCTAATGGAATACCCTTTATTTCTTTTTCTTGCCTGATTGCTCTGGCTAGAACTTCCAATACTATGTTGAATAGGAGTGGTGAGAGAAGGCATCCTTGTCTAGTGCCTGATTTCAAAGGGAATTCTTCCAGCTTTTGCCCATTCACTATATATTGGCTGTAGGTTGTCATAATAGTTTTATATTTTATATACGTTCCATAATACCTAGTTTATTGAGAGTTTTTAGCATGAAGGGCTGTTGAATTTTATCGAAGGCCTTCTCTGCATCAATTGAGATAATCATGTGGTTTTTGTCTTTGGTTCCGTTTATGTGATGGATTACATTTATGGATTTGTGTATGTTGAACCAGCCTTGCATCCCCGGGATGAAGCCTACTTGTTCGTGATAGATGTTTCTTGATGTGCTGTTGCAATCGGTTTGCCAGTATTTTATTGAAGATTTTTGCGTCGATGTTCATCATGGATATTGGCCTGAAGTTTTCTTTTTTAGTTGAGCCTCTGCCTGGTTTTGGTATCAGGATGCTGTTGGTCTCATAAAATGTGTTAGGAGGGGATTCTCTCCTTTTGTATTGTTTGACAGATTTTCAGAAGGAATGGAACCAGCTCCTCTTTGTAGTTCTGGTAGAATTCGGCTGTGAACCCATCTGGACCCGGACTATTTTTGGTTGGTAGGCTATAAATTGCTGCCTCTACTTCAGCCCTTGTTATTGGTCTCTTTAGGGTTTCAGCTTCCTCCTGGTTTAGTTTTGGTAGAGTACAAGTGTCTAGGAATTTATCCATTTCTTCCTGGTTTACCGTTTTATGTGTGTAGAACTGTTTGTAGTAATCTCTGATGGTAGTTTGTATTTCTGTGGGATCAGTGGTGATATCCCCTTTATCATTTTTTATAGCATTTATTTGATTCTTCTCCCTTTTCTTTTTTATTAATGTGGCTAGCGAGTCTATTTTGTTGATCTTTTCAAAAAACCAGCTCCTGGATTTATTGACTTTTTTGAAGGGTTTTTTGTGTCTCTATCTCTTTCAGTTCTGCTCTGATCTTAGTTATCTCTTGTCTTCCACTAGTTTTTGAGTTTTTTTGATCTTGCTCCTCTAGTTCTTTCCATTTTGATAATATGGTGTTGATTTTAGATCTCTTCTCTCTTCTCTCGTTGCCATATATTACTATAAATTTCCCTCTCGATACTGCTTTAAAGGTTTCCCAGAGATTCTGGTAAGTTGTGTCCTCATTCTGGTTGGTTTCAAAGAACATCTTTATTTCTGCCTTCATTTCATTGTTTATACAGTCAACATTCAGAAGCAAGTTGCTCAGCTTCCAAGTGGTTGTGCGGGTTTGAGTGTTTCTTGATCCTGAATTCTAGTCTGATTGTGCTGTGGTCTGATAGACTGTTTGTTATGATTTCTGTTGTTTCGCATTTGCTGAGGTGTGATTTGCTTCCAATGATGTGGTCAGTTTTAGAGTAAGTGCAATGTGGTGCTGAGAAAAACGTATATTCTGTGGATTTGAGGTGGAGCTTTCTGTATACGTCTATTAGATCCGCATGGTCCAGCTCTGCATTCAATTCCTGGATATCCTTGTTAATTTTCTGTCTCGTTGATCTGTCTAATATTCACAGCAGAGTATTGAAGTCTCCCACTATTATTATGTGGGAGTCTAAATCTCGTTTTAGGTCGTTAAGAACTTGCTTTATGTATCTTGGTGCTCCTGTGTTGGGGGCGTATATATTTAGGATAGTTAGCTCTTCCTGTTGGATTGATCCTTTTACCATTATGTAATGTCCTTCTTTGTCTCTTTTGATCTTTGTTGTTTTGAAGTCCATTTTATCAGAGACTTGGATTGCAACCCCTGCTTTTTTTTGTTCTCCACTTGCTTGGTAAATAATCTTCCATTCCTTTATTTTGAGTCTATGTGTGTCTTTGTATGTGAGATGGGTTTCTTGAATACAGCACACCGATGGGTTCTGACTTTTTATCCAGTTTGCCTATCTGTGTCTTTTGATTGGGGCGTTTACGTCATTTACATTCAATATTAATATTGTTATGTATGAATTTGTTCCTGCCATTTTGTTACTGGCTGGTTTTCTTTCTCATTAGTTGACTCATTTTCTTCATTGCATTTTTGGTCTTTGCCAACTGGTTTGCTTTTGCAGTGACTGGTACTTGTTCCTTTCCATACTTAGTGTTTCTTTCAGGAGCTCTTGTAGGGCAGGTCTGGTGGTGACAAAATCTCTCAATAATTGCTTGTCCATAAAGGATTTTATTTCTCCTTCACTTATGAAGCTTAGTTTGACTGGATATGAGATTCTGGGTTGAAAGTTCTTTTCTTTAAGGATGTTGTGTATTGACCCCCACTCTCTTCTGGCTTGTAGGGTTTCTGCCAAGGAATCTGCTGTGAGTCTGATTGGATTCCCTCTATGGGAGACCTGAACTTTCTCTCTGGCTGCCCTTAGCATTTTTTCCTTCATTTAGAGCCTGGTGAATCTGATGATTATGTGCCTTGGGATTGCTCTTCTTGAGGAATATCTTTGTGGAGTTCTCTGTATTTCTTGAACTTGAAATTTGGACTGCCCTGCTAGGCTTGGGAAGTTCTCCTGGATAATATCTTTGAGTGTATTTTCCAGCTTGGATTCATTCTCCCCGACATATTCAGGTACACCGATCAAGCATAGATTAGGTTTTTTCACATAACTCCATGTTTCTTGGAGGGTTTGTTCATTTCTTTTCACTCTTTTTTCTCTTGTTTTGCCTTCTCTTTTTATTTCGTTGAGTTGATCTTCAATCTCTGATATCCTTTCTTCTGCTTGATTGATTTGGCTATTAAAACTTGTGTTTGCTTCACGTAGTTCTGGTGCTGTGTTCTTCAACTCCATCAAGTCGTTTATGTTCTTCTCTAAGCTGGTTATTCTAGTTAGCATTTTATCTAACCTTTTTTTCAAGGTCTTTTGTTTCTTTGCATTGAGTTAGAACGTGCTCCTTTAGCTCTGAAAAGTTTGTTATTATCCACCTTCTGAATCCTGTTTCCGTCAATTCTTCCCACTCCTTCATGGTCAAATTGTGATCCTGTGTTGTTGAGGAGTTGTGATCCCTTGAAGGAGAGGAGCTCTTCTGGTCTTTGGTGGTTTCACCTTTTTTTTCCCATCTTTGTGGATTTACCTGGCTGTGGTGTCAGAGAGCTGCTTGATGAGGTCGCTTCTCTGCCTGTGGGGGGCGCTGCTGGGTTTCTAGGGATTCTTTTAGGTTACGAGGGAAGCTTCCTATGTCTTTTTTGTTTATGCTGGGAGATTAGGCCCACCTCTTCCACTGACCTGTAGGCACTGCTGGGTTGTCAAGAACGCTGTCCCATTGCTACATAGGCTTCCTGTGTTTTTTTGTGAAAACATGTAACCCAGTCCCACCCCTCTAGTGGTGGGTTGTGCCCTTCCTCTACTAGGCTGGATCATTCAGGGTTCATCTCAGACTGTGGCACTGGTTAGGCAACCCACCAGAGTCAGAGCTTCAGCCCTCTGGGGTTTGTGGGGGGAGGTTAGGGACAAGCCCAGCCACATCCGGCAGTCTCTCCCTTTCAGCTCTCTCTCTCTGGTCATTGGGGTAGGGGCCGTCCAGCTGCTCCCGCTTAGAGCTCCCCCTTCTCCGGGTGCGGGGGAGTGGGTGATAGCTCAGTCTGCAGACTCTTATTCAACCCCGCCCTTGAAATTCCCAGCGCTTGACTGGCAAAGATTCCCTATTCTGTGTATTACTGAGGCTTTAGGGGAAGCGCTGTATCTGGACAGGAGCACAAGAGGTGGAGCCTCTGACTCGCCAGTCAGATGCATTTTGTGAGTGAAGCAGCACCCCTCCTCACCTTGGTCTGCCCTGAGTGGGCTTTGCTCACCCTCAGACCAGACCCGTTGAAATGCACCTGGTACCTCAGTTGGAGCTAGGAGATCTCTGGGTTTCTGCATCTATCTCGTTGGGTGTTGTTCACTGGAGTTGTGTCTAATCTGCCATCTTGGCTCGCAGCTCTCCTCTCTAATTCTTGAGTGCCATCCAGATAGTCTGTTCCCTGGGAAAAGTGCCTTCAAGCACTGCATCTTTTGGCTGCCATATAAGCCAGGGGGTGACCCAAAGGGATTAGGTTTTGCTGGGTGCAGCACCCCTGGGTGCTGATCAGGGGTGCCTGTCTGTGGCAGAGGTGAGGTACTACTCCTTGGGGATCCTGGGATTATTCTGTGCCCCAGAGATGGCTGCCTGCTTGGTCTTGGCCCTCTCCACAAGGTGCTGTTGCAAGATGGCCTCTCTTTTGCTGAGCCTCTCCCCTGTCTCTGCCTGTATCACGTGCCCAGTCATCAGTTGTTTCCCTGGCAGATCCAGCTGGTGTTTGTGAAGGCCTGAACAACTTGGGGGAGGGAGCTGCGTCAGACCAGCATGGGTTTCAGTCACCTCCGAATCCTGAGTGGCCTCTTTCTTAGGACAAATACAATCACACCCCACAGCCATGGCCAAAGCCTCACCACAGCTCACTGTCCACCTGCAGGAGGGCTGCCTACCAACCTCAAATAAGATGCTTATTAATTCTCTCACCTTTGCCTTCATTGAGAAATCTAGCCACAGCTCGACACAGGGCCAGAACAGGGCACCAAGAACGGGATGTGGCAAATATCTCTCACTCCAGTGCTTGCCTTTCTGTCCAAGGCAGCCATTTGGCAGTCCCCCCCACCCTCGGATGCCCCTGGAGGTGGCTGTACTGTGTTTGGCCTGGACTGTGGCATAAGCTCTTTCCTCTTTTTCTCTGTCTGCCCCATTTCTTAGAAGCCTAGAGGAGTGCTGGACTGCTCAGTGTCTTCAACAAATAACACTCGACAGTCTAGGAGGGGGAAACTTCATAGGGATGCTTTTCCTGTCCATTTCCACCTCCAAACCTGTTTCTAGATGACTGGACAGGTGTGATGATCGTGGATCTCTGAGCTTCCATCCCCGTGTGGGACAGGCACGCTCTCTCAGTCTCCATGTGCCACTGGATGTCTGCCTAGCTGGCCTTTGCTCTCTTCACAAGGTAATGTTGCAATTCACCTGCCATTCCTCTCATTCTTGAGGGCCATCCAGTTCCTATGCTCCTGGGGAAATTGTCTTCAAGCACTGAATCTTTTGGCTGCCACAAATGCCAGGGAGTGAGCCAAAGGGATTGGGTTGTGCTTGGTGCTTGGGAGGTTGCATCAGGGGTACCTGCTGGGTGGCAAGGTAGGGCACCATACCTTGGGGCCCCTGGGATCTTTCTGTGCCCCAGCAAGTTCCTTCCCTCCTCTCTCCATTGTAATCCCATTAAAGCTTACCCAGGTTGGATACGAAATGGTATTGGAGTAGGAATCCCGAGATCCAATTGGGCTCCCTGAATCTCCTGTTCCACCTGGATATGAAGCAGAAGACCGCTCACTCTTGGAGACCCTGAGGACACGAGTCCTATGGGCTGGACCATGGCTTGGTCTCGTGCATGCCCTTTCCTCAGGCCTCTCCAGTCCTGAGGAATTCGCCTCAAATTTCTCTGCCTCAATCTCCACCACTGTCGTTTCTTAAAGGGGCCCCCAGCCAGACTTCCTGGAGCCAGGCACATTTTTGGTCTTTGCCATTTGGTGTGCTTTTGCAGTGACTGGTACTTGTTCCTTTCCATGCTTAGTGTTTCTTTCAGGAGCTCTTGTAGGCCAGGTCTGGTGGCGACAACATCTCTCAATAATTGCTTTTCCATAAAGGATTTTATTTCTCCTTCACTTATGAAGCTTAGTTTGACTGGATATGAGATTCTGGGTTTAGAGTTATTTTC
The DNA here is from genome assembly GCA_036589455.1 of Ateles fusciceps. Lineage (NCBI taxonomy): Eukaryota > Metazoa > Chordata > Mammalia > Primates > Atelidae > Ateles > Ateles fusciceps. The sequence continues at coordinate 5,245 of JAZHEH010002962.1, read as the reverse complement.
TTTAAGGATGTTGAATATTGGCCCCCAGAAGTGGTTTGTAGAGCTCCTGCCGAGAGATCTGCTGTAAGTCTGATTGGCTTCCCTCTGTGAGTGACCTGCTCTTTCTCTCTGGCTGGCCTTAGCATTTTTTTCTTCATTTCCACCCTGATGAATCTGACAATTATGTGCCTTGGGATTGCTCTTCTTGAGGAATATCTTTCTAAACTGCTGAATCAAAACATAGATTTAACTCTCTGAGGTGAACCAATACACAGCAAAGCAATTTAAAATATAGCTTGCTTACAAGTTTTAAAGCCAGTCTTTCAGGGTTCCCTGTTTCCCAGGATTGCGTTGGAAAAATCTCTTTTTAGATACTACGCAAAGAGTTTTTGCCGGCTGCTGAATCCAAACATAAGTTAAAATCTGGAAAGTGAATGCACTCATCGCAAAGCACTTTTACAAATAACTTCCCATTCGTGTTTATTGTGAGATATTTGACTTTCTACCATAGGCCTCAATTCAGTCTGAAATGACCCTTTCTAGATTCCATGAAGAGTGTTTATAAACTGCTGAATGAATACATAGGTTCAACTCAGAGAGTTGAACAAACCAACAGCAAAGCATTTTAGAATATAACTTGCTTCCAGGTTTTTTTTTTTTTTTACCATCTTTTTTCTTTATTCTGTTACTTCTCTTTTTTTTTTTATTGCATTTTAGGTTTGGGGGTACATGTGAAGAACATGGAAGATTGTTGCATAGGTACACACATGGTAGTGTGATTTGCTGCCTTCCTCCCCATCACCTATATCTGGCATTTCTCCCCATGCTATCCCTCCCCCAACTCCCCCACCCTCCACTATCCCTCCCCTTTTTCCCCCCCCGACAGACCCCAGTGTGTGATACTCCCCTCCCTGTGTCCATGTGCTGCCATTGTTCAACACCCGCCTATGAGTGAGAACATGCGGTGTTTGATTTTCTGTTCTTGTGTCAGTTTGCTGAGAATGATGGTTTCCAGGTTCATCCATGTCCCTACAAAGGACACGAACTCATCGTTTTTGATGGCTGCATAATATTCCATGGTGTATATGTGCCACATTTTCCCTGTCCAGTCTATCATCGATGGGCATTTGGGTTGGTTCTAGGTCTTTGCTATTGTAAACTGTGCTGCAATGAACATTCGTGTGCATGTGTCCTTATAGTAGAACGATTTATAGTCTTTTGGATATATACCCAGTAATGGGATTGCTGGATCAAATGGAATTTCTATTTCTAGGTCCTTGAGGAATCGCCACACCGTCTTCCACAATGGTTGAACTAATTTACACTCCCACCAACAGTGTAAAAGCGTTCCTATTTCTCCACATCCTCTCCAGCATCTGTTGTCTCCAGATTTTTTAATGATCGCCATTCTAACTGGCGTGAGATGGTATCTCAATGTAGTTTTGATTTGCATTTCTCTAATGACCAGTGATGATGAGCATTTTTTCATATATTTGTTGGCTTCACGTATGTCTTCTTTTGTAAAGTGTCTGTTCATATCCTTCGCCCACTTTTGAATGGGCTTGTTTGTTTTTTCTTGTAAATGTGTTTCAGTTCTTTGTAGATTCTGGTTATCAGCCCTTTGTCAGATGGGTAGACTGCAAAAATTTTTTCCCATTCTGTTGGTTGCCGATTCACTCTAATGACTGTTTCTTTTGCTGTGCAGAAGCTATGGAGTTTGATTAGGTCCCATTTGTCTATTTTGGCTTTTGTTGCCACTGCTTTTGGTGTTTTGGTCATGAAGTCCTTGCCTACACCTATGTCCTGAATGGTTTTGCCTAGATTTTCTTCTAGGGTTTTTATGGTGTTAGGTCTTATGTTTAAGTCTTTAATCCATCTGGAGTTAATTTTAGTGTAAGGTGTCAGGAAGGGGTCCAGCTTCTGCTTTCTGCACATGACTAGCCAGTTTTCCCAACACCATTTATTAAACAGAGATTCGCTTCCACATTGTTTGTTTTTGTCAGGTTTGTCAAAGATCAGGTGGTTGTAGATGTGTTGTGTTGTGTCAGAGGTCTCTGTCCTGTTCCATTGGTCTATATCTCTGTTTTGGTACCAGTACCATGCTGTTTTGATTACTGTAGCTTTGTAGTATAATTTGAAGTCCGGGAGTGTGATGCCTCCAGCTTTGTTCTTTTTGCTTAGAATTGACTTGGTTATGCGGGCTCTCTTTTGGTTCCATATGAAGTTTAAGGTGGCTTTTTCCAGTTCTTCAAAGAAGGTCATTGGTAGCTTGATAGGGATAGTGTTGAATCTGTAAATTACTTTGGGCAGTATGGCCATTTTGACAATATTGATTCTTCCTAGCCATGAACATGGAATATTTCTGCATCTGTTTGTGTCCTCTCTTATTTCATTGAGCAGTGGTTTGTAGTTCTCCTTGAAGAGGTCCTTTACGTTCCTTGTTAGTTGTATTCCTAGGTATTTTATTCTCTTTGTAGCAATTGTGAATGGCAATTGGTTCTTGATTTGGCTGTCTTTAAGTCTGTTATTGGTGTATAGGAATGCTTGTGATTTTTGCACATTGATTTTATATCCTGAGACTTTGCTGAAGTTGCTTATCAGTTTCAGGAGATTTTGGGCTGAGACGATGGGTTCTTCTAGATATACAATCATATCGTCTGCAAATAAAGACAATTTGACTTCCTCCTTTCCTATTTGAATACCCTTTATTTCTTTTTCTTGCCTGATTGCTCTGGCTAGAACTTCCAGTACTATATTGAATAGGAGTGGTGAGAGAGGACATCCTTGTCTAGTGCCAGATTTCAAAGGGAATGTTTCTAGTTTTTGCCCATTCAGTATGATATTGGCTGTTGGTTTGTCGTAAATAGCTTTTATTATTTTGTGGTATGCTCCATCAATACCTAGTTTATTGAGAGTTTTTAGCATAAAGGGCTGTTGAATTTTGTCAAAGGCCTTCTCTGCATCAATTGAGATAATCATGTGGTTTTTGTCTTTGGTTCTGTTTATGTGGTGGATTATGTTTATAGATTTGCGTATGTTGAACCAGCCTTGCATCCCCGGGATGAAGCCTACTTGATCATCGTGGATAAGCTTTTTGATGTGCTGTTGCAATCGGTTTGCCAGTATTTTATTGAAGATTTTTGCATCTATGTTCATCATGGATATTGGCCTGAAGTTTTCTTTTCTTGCTGAGTCTCTGCCAGGTTTTGGTATCAGGATAATGTTGGTCTCATAAAATGATTTAGGAAGGATTCCCTTCCAGGTTTTAAAGCCTGTCTTTTTGGATTCCCCTATATCCCATGGTGAGGTTTGAAATGTTTGTTTTTAGGTTCTACACAAAGAGTGTTTCTCTGCTGCTGAATATAAAAATAAATTAAACTCTGGAAAGTGAATTCATACATCGCAAAGCTGCTTCACAAATAGCTTCTCATTAGTTTTTTTGTGAGATATTTGACTTTCTACTGTAGGCTCCATTCAATCTGAAATATCCCTTTCTAGATTCTACAGGAAGTGTGTTTCTAAACTGTTGAATCAGTACATAGGTTCAATTCTCTGAGATGAATGAACACGCAGCAAATCAGTTTAAAACATAGCTTGCTTGCAAGTTTTAAAACCAGTCTTTCAAGATTACCCCGTAGACCAGGGTGGCATTGGAAAAATCTGTTTTTATATTCTACACAGATAATGTTTCTCAGCTGCTGAATCCAAACATAAGTTAAACTCTAGAAGGTGTGTGCACATATCACAAGGCAGTTTCAGAAATAACTTCCCATTATTGTTTACCGTGAGATACTTGACTTTACACCATAGACCTCCATTCAGTCTGAAATATCTTTTTCTAGATTCCACAGGAAGTTTGTTTCTAAACTGCTGAATCAAAATATAAGTTCAACTATCTGATTTTAACAAACACGCAGCAAAGCAATTTAAAATGTAGCTTGCTTACAGGTTTAAAGCCAGTCATTCAGGATTCCTCCATATCCCAATGTGGGGATGGAAATAACTGTTTTTAGATTCTACATAAAGAGTGCTTCTCGGATGCTGAATACAAACGTAAGTTAAACTCTGGAAGGTGATTGCACACATTGCAAAGCAGTTTCACAAATAGCTTCCCATTAGTTTTTATTGTGAGATATTTCACTTTCCCCCAATGGCCTCCATTCAGTCTGAATTGTCCCATTCTAGTTTCTGCACAAAGTGTGTTTCTAAACTGCAAAATCTAAACGTAGGTTCAATTCTCTGAGTTGAGCAAACCCACAGCAAAGCAGTTTAAAATATAGCTTGCTTCTAGGTTTTAAAGCCAGTATTTCTAGTTTTTATTTTGAGATATTTGACTTTCCACCATAGCCCTTCATTCAGTCCGAAGTGTCCTTTTCTTGATTCATTGTGAAGTGTGTTTTTCAAAGGCTGAATCAAAAGGTAAGCTCAACGTTCTGAGTTGAATGAGTACACAGGAAAGCAGTTTAAAATATAGCTTGCTTCCACGTTTTAAAGCCAATCTTTCGGGATTCCCCCCAAAGCCCAACATTGCATTGGAAATATCTGTTTTTAAAATCTACACTAAGAGTATTTCTAGCCGCTGAATACAAACACAACTTTAACTCTGGAAGTTAAATGCTCACATCGCAAAGCAGCTTCACAAATAGTTTCCCATTAGTTTTCATTGTGAAATATTTGACTTTCCACCATAGGCTTTTCTTCAGTCTGAAATGCCCCTTTCTAGATTCTGTGTGAAGTGTGTTTCTAAACAGCTTAATCGAAGCATAGATTTAAGTCTCTGAAATGAATGAACACACAGAAAAGCCATTTAAAATATAGCTTGCTTCCAGGTTTTAAGCCAGTCTTTTGGGATACACCATACCCCAGGGTTGCATTGGAAACATCTGTTTTTAGAATGCACACAGAGTGTTTCTCAGCTGTGGAATTCAAAAGTAAGTTAAACTCTGGAAGGTGAATGCACCCATTGCAAAGTACTTTCACAAATAGCTTCTCATTACTATTTATTGTGAGATATTCGACTTGATATTATAAGCCTCCATTTATTCTGAAATGTCCCTTTTTAGATTCTACATGAGGTGTCTTTCTAAACTGCTGAATCAAAACATAGGTTAAACTCTATTATCTGAACCAATACACAGCAAAGTAGTTTGAAATACAGCTTGCTTCTAGGATTTAAAGCCAGTCTTTTGGAATTTCCCCATAACCCAGGGTGGTGTTGGAAGTATCTGTTTTAAAGCCAGTCTTTTCGCATATCCCTATAGCATAG
>JAZHEH010002961.1:0-77871 GCA_036589455.1 Ateles fusciceps | reverse complement strand
CGCTTCTGCCGTGCCGTTTGCAGGTGGCAGCTGCAGTTGAGCCCATGGCAGAGGGTGGCAGAAATGAATCCATGCATACAGTGTCTAATGATTTTTGACAAGGCTCATACCATTACCAGGGAAAGAATAGTCTCTTCAGCAGGTAATCTCAGCACTTTGAGAAGTCAAGGTGGGAGGATCACCTGAACCTAGGAGTTTGAGACCAACCTGGGTACCATACTGAGACTCTATCTCAAAAATAATAATAATAAATTAATAATTTACTTATTTAAAAAGAATAGTCTTTTCAACAAATGGCAGTAGAACAGCTGAATATTTACATGCAAAGGAATAAAGTTGAACTCCTATCCCACATCCTTATTTTTTTGTGGTGGGGTGGTGACGGAGTTTCGCTCTTGTTGCCCAGGCTAGAGTGCAGTGGCGCAATCTCAGCTCATTGCAACCTCCGCCTCCCTGGTTCAAGCAATTCCCCTGCCTCACCTTCCAAGTAGCTGGGATTACAGGCGTGCACCACTATGCCTGGCTAATTTTTTTGTATTTTCAGTAGGGACAGGGTTTCACCATATTGGCCAGGCTGGTCTCAAACTCCTGACGTCAGGCAGTCCACCTGCCCCAGCCTTCCAAAGTGCTGAGATTACAGGCGTGAGCCACTGTGCCCAGCCTGTGTATTCTTTTTCATTTCTCTTTTGAGACAAGGTCTGGCTCTGTCCCCCAGGTTGGAGTGCAGCCTAAACTCCACCCCCAACCAGGCTCAAAGGATCATCGTGGGCTCAAGCAATTCTCCTGCCTCACCCTCCCAAGTAGCTGGGGCCACAGGTGTGTGCCACCACATTTAGCTAATTTTTTAAATGTTTTATAGAGACTGGGTCTCCTACATTGTCCAAGAGGGTCTCATAGATATCTATTGGGTTATTTTTTGTTTTTTTGTTTGTTTGTTTTTGTTTTTTGAGACAGGGTCTCGTTCTGTTGCCCAGGCTGGAGCACAGTGGTGTGATCATGGCTCACTGTAGCCTCAATCTCTTTGGGCTCAAGCGATCCTCCCACCTCAGCCTCCCAAGTAGCTGGGATTGTAGATGCACACCATCATGTCTAGCTAATTTTTTTTTTTTAATTTTTTGTAGAGACAAGGTTTCACCATGTTGCCCAGGCTGGTCTCAAACTTTTAAGCCTGAGTAATCTTCCCGCCTCAGCCTCCCAAAGTGCTAAAATTACAAGCATGCACCACTGCACCCAGCCCATATATATCTATTCTTAACATTCAAACTTTAGTTAGCAAAGTCCAAAATTAATACTGCTACCCTCCTTCAATAAACAAGCAAAAAGTGGGCTGAGCACAGTGGTTCACACCTGTAATCCCAGCACTTTGGGAGGTCCAAGGCAGGAGGATCACTTGAGGCCAACAGACAAACCTGGATAACACAAGGAAAGTGTCTCTACAAACAAACAAACAAAACCTCCAAAGACAAAAAACACAGGGACTGGCTGGGCACAGTGGCTCACGCCTGTAATCCCAGCACTTTGGGAGGCTGAGGCAGGAGGATCACCTGAAGTCAGGAGTTTTGGCCTAGCCTGGCCTTTTGGCCTGGCCTAGCCTTTGTCGTACCCTGGCCAAACCTCGCCTTTTGGCGTGGTCTTGCCTTTGGCCTGGCTTGGCCTTTGACCTGGCCTGGCCTGGCCTTTAATCCTGGCCTAACCTTTTGGCCTGGCCTGGCCTTCTGGCCTGGACTTGCCTTCTGGCCTGGCCTTTTGGCCTGGCCTTGTTTTCTGGCTTGGCCTTGCCTTCTGGTCTGGCCTGGCCTTTTACTGGTCTGACCTGGCCTTGCCTTCTGGCCTGGCCTGGCCTTTTGGTATGGCCTGGCCTTTAGGCCTGGCCTTGCCTTCTGGCCTGGCCTGGCCTTTTGGCCTTGCCTTGCCTTATGGCCTGGCCTGGTCTTTGGCCTGGTCTAGCCTTCTCGCCTGGCCTGGCTTGGCCAAACATAGCCTTTTGGCATGGCCTGGCCTTGCCTTTGGCCTAGCCTGGCCTTTTGGCCTAGCCTGGCCTTTGTCCTGGCCTGGCCTTTTGTCCTGCCCTGGCCAACCTCGCCTTTTGGCCTGACCTGTCTTTTTACCTGGCCTGGCCTGGCCTTTTATCCTGGCCTAGACTTTGGTCTGGCCTGGCCTTTTGACCTGGCCTGGCTTTTTTGCCCTGGCCTGTCCTTTTGTCCTGGCCTGGTGTTTTGGCCTTGCCTTGCTTTTGGCCTGGCCTGGCCCTTTGGCCTGGCCTGGGCTTTTGGCCTGGCCTGACCTTTAGCCTGTCCTGGCCTTTTGGTCTGTCTTGGCCTTTTGGCCTGGCCTTGCCTTTGGCCTTACCTTGTCTGGCCTTTTGGCCTGGCCTACCTTCTGGCCTGGCATGGCCGTTTGGCCTGGCGTGGCCCTTGGCCTTTGGCCTGTCCTGGCCTGACCTTTGGCCTGGCCTGGCCTTTTGGCCTGGCTTGGCCTTCTGGCCCTGCCTTGCCTTCTGGTTTGGCCTGGCATGGCCAAACCTGGCCTTTGGCCTGGCCTTGCCTGTTGGCCTGGCCTTGCCTTTGGCCTAGTCGTACCTTCTAGCCTGGCTTAGTCTTTGGCCCGGCCTGGCCTTTAGGCCGGGACTGGCCAAACCTCGACTTTTGGCCTGGCCTGGTTTTTTTTTTTTGGTCTGACCTGGCCTAGCCTGGCCTTTTGGCCTGGCCTGGCCTTCTGGCCTGGCCTGATCTTGGCCTTCTGGCCTGGCCTTGCCTATTGGCCTGACCTTGTCTTTGGCCTGGCTTTTCCTTCCCTTGCCTTTTGGCCTGGCCTGGCTTTCTTGCCTGGCCTTGCCTTCTGGCCTGGCTTGGCCTGGCCTTTTGGTCTGGCTTGGTTGTTTGGCCTGGCCTGGGCTCGCTTGGCCTGGACTGTCCGTTTGGCCTAGCCTGGACTTTTGGCCTAGCCTGGCCAAACCTGGCTTTTTGGCATGGCCTGGCCTTTTGGCCTAGCCTGTCCTTTTGGCTTAGCCTGGCCTTTTGTCCTGCCTTGGCCAAACCTGGCCTTTAGCCTGGCCTGGCTTGTTGGCCTGGCCTAGCCTTCTGGCCTGTCCTTGTCTGGTCTTCTGGCCTGGCCTTGCCTTCCGGCCTGGGCCGGCCTTCTGGCCTTGCCTGGCCTTTGAGCCTTTGGCCTTTTGGCCTAGACTGGGTGTCCTTTGGTCTTTGGCCTGGCCTGGCCTGGCCACACTTGCCTCTTTGGCCTGGCCTGATGTTGGCCTGGCCTTGCCTTATGGTCTGGCCTGGCCTGGCCTGGCCTTTTCAGCTGGCCTGACTTTTCAGCTGGCCTAGGCCAAACCTGGCCTTTAGGCATGGCCTTGCCTGGCCTGGCCTTTTGGCCTAGCCTGGCCTTTTTGCTCCTGCCTTGGCCAAACCTGACCTTTGGCCTGGCCTGGCCTTTTTGACCTGGCCTGACCTGGCATTTTGGCCTGGCCTGGCCAACCCTGGCCTTTTGGCCTAGTCTGGCCTTTTGTCCTGCCTTGGCCAAGCCTGGCCTTTTGGCCTGGCCTGGCTTACTGCCCTGACCTGCCCTGGCCTGGACTTTTGGCCTGGCCTGGCCTTTGGCCTTTTGGCTTGACCTGGCCTTGCCCTTTAGCCTGGCCTAGATTTTGGTCGGCCTGGCCTTCTGGTCTGGAGTTGCCTTCTGGCCTGGTCTTGCCTTGGCCTGGCCACGCCACACCTGGCCTTTTGGCCTGGCCTGGTCTTCTGGCTTTGCCTGGCCTTTTGGCTTTGACTTGCCTTTGGGCCTGGCCTCGCATTCTGGCCTGGCCAGGCCACACCTGGCCTTTTGGCCTGGCCCTCATCTGGCCTTTGGGCCTGGCCTTGCCTTTTGTCATGCCTTTGCCAAACCTGGCCTTTTGGCCCGTTCTTTTGGCCTGGCCTGGCCTGGCCTTGTCTAGCCTGGCCTAGCTTTTTGCCTGGCCTGGCCTGGCCTTCTGGCCTGGAGCTTGTCTTGGCCTGGCCTGGCCTTTTGGCCTGGCCTTGCCTTCTGGCCTGGGCTGGCCTTCTGACCTTGCCTAGCCTTTTGCCTTTTCTCCTGGACTTGGCGTGTCCTTTGATCTTTTGGTCTGGCCTGGCCTGGCCACACCTGGCCTTTTGGGGCCTGGCCTATCTCGCCTTTTGGCCTGGCCTTGCCTTCTTGTCCTGCCTTTGCCTATATGGCCTGGCCTTTCTGGCCTGAGCCTGGCCTTTTGGCCTGGCTGGCCTTTTGGCCTGGCCTGGCCTTTTGTCCTGCCTTGACCAAACCTGGCCTTTTGGCAGTGGCCTGGCCTTTGGCGCTTTTGGCCTGGCCTGGCCTTTTAGCCTGGCCTAGTTTTATGGCCTGGCCTGGCCTTCTGGTCTGGAGTTGCCTTCTGGCCTGGCCTTTTGGCCTGGCCTTGCCTTCTGGCCTGGCCTGGCCTCTAGCCTGGCCTTTTGGTCTGGCCTGGCCTGGCCTTTGGTCTGGCCTAGCCTTTTGGCCTGGCCTTGCCTTCTGGCCTGGCCTGGCTTTTGGCCTGGCCTAGCCTCATGGCCTGCCCCTGCCCTTCTCACCTGGCCTGGCCTTCTCGCCTGGTCTGTCCTGGCCTGGTCAAACCTGGCCTTTTGGCCTGGCCTGGCCATTTGGTCTCGCCTGGCCCTTTGGCCTGGTCTGATCTTTAGCCTGGCCTTGTCTTCTGCCCTGGCCTGGCCTTGCCTTTTGGCCTTGCCTTGCCTTTGGCCTTTCCTTGTCTGACCTTTTAGCCTGGCCTGGGCTTTTGGCCTGGACTGGCTTTCCGGCCTGGCCTTGCCTTCTGGCCTGGCCTTTTGACCTGGCTTTGCCTTGCCTTTGGCCTGGTCTGGCCTTCTTTCTTGGCCTGGCCTGGCCTAGGCCTTTGGCCTGGCCTGGCCTGGCCTTTTGGCCTGGCCTGGCCTTTTGGCCTGAGCCTGGCCTTTTGTCCTGGCCTGGCCTCTGGCCTTTGGCCTGGCCTGGCCTTTGACCTGGCCTAGGCCTTTTGGCCTTGCCCTGGCCTAGCCTTTGGCCTGGCCTGGCCTTCTGGCCTGGCCTTGCCTTTGCTGCCTGGCCTTTTGGCCTGGCCTTGCCTTTGGCCTGGCCTGGCTTGGCCTGGCCTGACTGGTCTTTGGCCTGGCCTGGCCTTTTGGCCTTGCCTGGCCTTTTGGCCTGGCCTGGCCTTGTGGCCTGTCCTGGTCTGGCCTTTTGGCCTGGTCTTGCCTTCTGGCCTGGCCTTTGGCCTTGCCTTGCCTTATGGCCTGGCCTGGCCTTTGGGCCTGGTCTGGCCTTGCTCGCCTTGGCCTAGCCTGGCTAAACCTGGCCTTTTGGCATGGCCTGGCCTTTTGGCCTAGCCTGTCCTTTTGGTTTAGCCTGGCCTTTGTCCTGCCTTGGCCAAACTTGGCCTTTTAGCCTGGCTTGGCTTGTTGGCCTGGCCTAGCCTTCTGGCCTGTCCTGGTCTGGCCTTCTGGCCTGGCCTTGCCTTCCGGCCTGGGCTGGCCTTCTGGCCTTGCCTGGCCTTGCCTTCCGGCCTGAGCCGGCCTTCTGGCCTTGCCTGGCCTTGCCTGGCCTTTTGGTCTTTGGCCTGCACTTGCGTGTCCTTGGTCTTTTGGCCTGGCCTGGCATGGCCACACTTGGCCTTTTGGCCTGGCCTGATCTGGCCTGGCCTTGCCCTATGGCCAAACCTGGCCTTTGGCATGGCCTGGCCTGGCCTGGCCATTTGGCCTAGCCTGGCCTTTTGGCCTAGCCTGGCCTTTTTGTCCTGCCTTGGCCAAACCTGACCTTTTGGCCTGGCCTGACCTAGCCTGGTCTTTTGGCCTGGCCTTGCCTTTTGGCCTTTTGGAGTGGCCTTGCCTTATGGCCTGGCCTGGCCTTTTCAGCTGGCCTGGCCTTCTCACCTGGCCTGGCCAAACCTGGCCTTTTGGAATGGCCTGGCCTGGCCTTTTGGCCTAGTCTGGCCTTTTGTCCTGCCTTGGCCAAACCTGGCCTTTTGGCGTGGCCTGGCTTACTGCCCTGGCCTGCCCTGGCCTGGATTTTGGCCTGGCCTGGCCTTTTGGCCTTTTGGCTTGACCTCGCCTTGCCTTTTAGACTGGCCTAGATTTTGGTCGGCCTGGTCTTCTGGTCTGGAGTTGCCTTCTGGCCTGGCCTTGCCTTCTGGCCTGGCCACGCCACACCTGGCCTTTTGGTCTGGCCTGGTCTTCTGGCTTTGCCTGGCCTTTTGACTTTGACTTGCTTTGGCCTGGCCTTGCCTTCTGGCCTGGCCAGGCCACACCTGGCCTTTTGGCCTGGCCTGATGTGGCCTTGGCCTGGTCTTGCCTTTTGTCCTGCCTTTGCCAAACCTGGCCTTTTGGCATGGTCTGGCCTTTTGACCTTTTGGCATGGTCTGGCCTGGTCTTTAGCCTGGGCTAGTTTTTGGCCTGGCCTGGCCTTCTGGTCTGGAGTTGCCTTCTGGCCTGGCCTTTTGGCCTGGCCTTGCCTTCTGGCCTGGCCACACCTGGCCTTTTGGCCCTGGCCTGGCCTGGTCTTTTGGTCTGGCCTGGCCTTTTGGCCTGGCCTTGCCTTTGGCCTGGCCTGGCTTTTGGGCCTGGCCTGGCCATCTGGCCTTTTGGTCTGGCCTTGCCTTCTGGCCTGGGCTGGCCTTCTGACCTTGCCTGGCTTTTGGCCTTTTCTCCTGGACTTGTGTGTCCTTTGGTCTTTTGGTCTGGCCTGGCCTGGCCACACCTGGCCTTTGGGCCTGGCCTGATCTGGCCTTTGGGCCTGGCCTTGCCTTTTGTCCTGCCTTGCCAAACCTGGCCTTTTGGCGTGGCCTGGTCTTTGTCCTTTTGGCCTGGCCTGATCTGGCCTTTGGGCCTGGCCTTGCCTTTTGTCCTGCCTTTGCCAAACCTGGCCTTTTGGCCTCTTTGGCCTGGCCTGGCCTTGCCTTTTAGCCTGGCCTAGTTTTATGGCCTGGCCTGGCCTTCTGGTCTGGAGTTGCCTTCTGGCCTGACCTTTGGCCTGGCCTTGCCTTCTGGCCTGGCCTGGCCACAGCTGACCTTTTGGCCTGGCCTGGCCTGGCCTTTTAGTCTGGCCTGGTCTTTTGGCCTGGCCTGGCTTTTTGACCTGGCCTAGCCTCATGGCCTACCCTGGCCTTCTCACCTGGCCTGGCCTCGCCTGGTCTGTCCTGGCCTGATCAAACCTGGCCTTTTGGCCTGGCCTGGCCGTTTGGTCTTGCCTGGCCCTTTGACCTGGCCTGATCTTTTAGCCTGGCCTTTTCTTCTGCCCTGGCCTGGTCTTGCCTTTGGCCTTGCCTTGCCTTTGTCCTTTTCTTGTCTCACCTTTTAGCCTGGCCTGGGCTTTTGGCCTGGACTGGCTTTCCGGCCTGGCCTTGCCTTCTGGCCTGGCCTTTGGCCTCGCCTTGCCTTCTGGCCTGGCCTGGCCTTGCCTTCTGGCCTGGCCTTTTGGCCTCGCCTTGCCTTATGGCCTGGCCTGGCCTTTTGGCCTGGTCTGGCCTTCTCACTTGGCCTAGCCTGGCCAAACATGGCCTTTTGGCATGGTCTGGCTTGCCTTTGGCCTAGCCTGGCCTTTTGGCCTGGCCTGGCCTTTTGGCCTGCCCTGGCCAAACCTCGCCTTTTGGCGTGGCCTGGCCTTTTGACCTGGCCTGGCCTGGCCTTTAATCCTGGTCTAGCCTTTTGGTCTGGCCTGGTCTTCTGGCCTCGACTTGCCTTCTGGCCTGGCCTTTTGGCCTGGCCTTGCTTTCTGGCTTGGCCTTACCTTCTGGTCTGGCCTGGCCTTTTGGTCTGGCCTGGCCTTTTGACCTCGCCTTGCCTTATGGCCTGGCCTGGCCTTTTGGCCTGGTCTAGCTTTCTCGCCTGGCCTGGCTTGGCCAAGCATAGCCTTTTGGCATGACCTGGCCTTGCCTTTGGCCTAGCCTGGCCTTTTGTCCTGCCCTGGCCAAACCTCGCCTTTTGACCTGGCGTGGCTTTTTACTTGGCCTGACATGGCCTTTTATCCTGGCCTAGACTTTTGGTCTGGCCTGGCCTTTGACCTGGCCTGGCTTTTTGCCCCGGCCTGTCCTTTTGTCCTGGCCTGGTGTTTTGGCTTTGCTTTGCTTTTTGGCCTGGCCTGGCCCTTTGGCCTGGCCTGGGTTTTTGGCCTGGCCTGACATTTTAGCCTGGCCTGGCCTTTTGGCCTGGCCTTGCCTTTGGCCTGGCCTTGCCTTTTGGCCTTACCTTGTCTGGCCTTTTGGCATGGCCTGCCTTTTGGCCTGGCATGGCCGTTTGGCCTGGCGTGGCTCTTTGGCCTTTTGGCCTGGCCTGGCCTGACCTTTGGACCTGGCTTGGCTTTCTGGCCCTGCCTTGCCTTCTGGCTTGGCCTGACATGGCCAAACCTGGCCTTTTGGCCTGGCCTTGCCTTTGGCCTGGCCTTGCCTTCCCTTGCCTTCCCTTGCCTTTTGGCCTGGTCGTGCCTTCTAGCCTGGCTTGGTCTTTTGGCCTGGCCTGGCCTTTTGGCCGGGACTGGCCAAACCTGAACTTTGGACTGGCCTGGTTTTTGCTCTGACCTGGCCTAGCCTGAACGTTGGCCTGGCCTGGCCTTCTGGCCTGGCCTGATCTGGCCTTTTGGCCTGGCCTTACCCTGTTGGCCTGGCCTGGCTTTTCCTTCCCTTGCCTTTTGGCCTGGCCTGGCTTTCTTGCCTGGCCTTGCCTTCTGGCCTGGCTGGCCTGGCCTTTTGGTCTGGCTTGATTGTTTGGCCTGGCCTGGGCTGGCTTGGCCTGGACTGTCCGTTTAGCCTAGCCTGGCCTTTTGGCCTAGCCTGGCCAAACCTGGCCTTTTGGCATGGCCTGGCCTTTTGGCCTAGCCTGTCCTTTTGGCCTAGCCTGGCCTTTTGTCCTGCCTTAGCCAAACCTGGCCTTTTGGCTTGGCCTGGCTTGTTGGCCTGGCCTGGCCTTCTGGCCTCTCCTGGTCAGGCTTTTTGGCCTGGTCTTGCCCTGTGGCCTGGGCTGGACTTCTGGCCTTTCCTGGCCTTTTGGCCTTTTGGCCTAGACTTGCGTGTCCTTTGGTCTTTTGTCCTGGCCTGGCCACACTTGGCCTTTTGGCCTGGTCTGGCCTGGCCTTGCCTTATGGCCTGGCCTGACCTGGCCTTTTCAGCTGGCCTGGACGTTTTAGCTGGCCTGGCCAAACCTGGCCTTTTGGCATGGCCTTGCCTGGCCTGGACATTTGGCCTAGCCTGGCCTTTTTGGCCTAGCCTGGCCTTTTTGTCCTGCCTTGGCAAAACCTGGCCTTTGGCCTGGCCTGGCTTTTTGACCTGGCCTGACCTGGCCTTCTGGCCTGGCCTTTTGGCCTTTTGGCCTGCCTTCCTTTGGCCTGGCCTGGCCTGTGGCCTGGCCTTCTCCCTCCTCCTCCAAACCTCATTTTGCTGGCCTGGCCTGGCCTGGCTTTTACCTGGCCTACCTGGCTTTTGGCCTGGCCTGGCCTTTTGGCCTTTTGGCCTGGCCTTGCCTTATGGCCTGGCCTGGCCTTTTCAGCTGGCCTGGCCTTCTCGCCTGGCCTGGCCTGGCCAAACCTGGCATTTTGGCGTGGCCTGGCCTGGCCTTTTGGCCTAGTCTGGCCTTTTGTCCTGCCTTAGCCAAACCTGGCCTTTTGGCCTGGCCTGGCTTACTGCCCTGGCATGCCCTGGCCTACTTTGGCCTGGCCATCTTGGCCTTTTGGCTTGACCTGGCCTTGCCTTTTAGCCTGGCCTAGATTTTGGTCAGTCTGGCCTTCTGGTCTGGAGTTGCCTTCTGGCCTGGCCTTGCCTTTGGCCTGGCCTGGCCACGCCACACCTGGCCTTTTGGCCTGGCCTGGTCTTCTGGCTTTGCCTGGCCTTTTGGCTTTGACTTGCCTTTTGGCCTGGCCTTGCCTTCTGGCCTGGCCAGGCCACACCTGGCCTTTTGGCCTGCCCTGATCTGGCCTTTGGGCCTGGCCTTGCCTTTTGTCCTGCCTTGCCAAACCTGGCCTTTTGGCCTGGCCTGGCCTTTTAGCCTGGCCTAGTTTTTTGGCCTGGCTTGGCCTTCTGGTCTGGAGTTGCCTTCTGGCCTGGCCTTTTGGCCTGGCCTTGCCTTCTGGCCTGGCCTTACCTTTGGCCTGGCCTGGCCATACCTGGCCTTTTGGCCTGGCCTGGCGTTTTTAGTCTGGCCTGGCCTTTTGGCCTGGCCTGGTCTTTTAGGCTGGCCTGGCCTTTTGGCCTAGCCTGGCCTTTTGGCCTGACTTCTACCTTTAGCCTGGCCTGGCCTGACCTCTTTAGCCTGGCCTGGCCTTTTGGCCTGTCCTGGCCTTTTGTCCTGCCTTGGCCAAACCTGGCCTTTTGGCCTGGCCTGGTCTTTTGGCCTGGCCTGGCCTTTTGACCTGGCCTGTCCTGGGTTTTTAGCCTGGCCTGGCCTTTTGGCCTGGCCTTGCCTTCTGGCCTGGGCTAGCCTTCTGGCCTTGCCTGGCTTTGGCCTTTTGGCCTGCACTTGCGTGTCCTTTGGTTTTTTGTCATGGCCTGGCCTGTCCACACCTGGCTTTTTGGCCTGGCCTGATCTGGCCTTTTGGCCTGACCTTGCCTTCTGGCCTGGCCTTGCCTTCTTGCCTGGCCTTGCCTCATGGCCTGACCTGGCCTTTTCAGCTGGCCTGGCTTTCTCGCCTGGCCTGGCCTGGCCAAACCTGGCCTTTTGGCATGGCCTGGCCTTTGGCCTAGCCTGGCCTTTTGTCTTGCCTTGGCCAAACCTGGCCTTTTGGCCTGGCCTGGCTTGTTGGCCTGGCCTGGCCTTCTGGCCTGTCCTGGTCTGGCCTTTTGGCCTAGCCTTGCCTTCCAGCCTGGCCCGGCCTTCTGGCCTTGCCTAGCGTTTTGGTCTTTTGGCCTGGACTTGCGTGTCCTTGGTCTTTTGGCCTGGCCTGGCCACACTTGGCCTTTTGGCCTGGCCTGATCTGGCCTGGCCTTGCCTTATGGCCTGGCCTGGCCTTTTCAGCTGGCCTGGCCTTTTTGCCTAGCCTGGCCTTTTGGCCTAGGCCTGGCCTTTTTGTCCTGCCTTGGCCAAACCTGATCTTTTGGCCTGGCCTGGCTTTTTTACCTGGCCTGGCCTTTTGGTTTTTTGGCCTAGCCTGGCCTTCTCAGCTGGCCTGGCCTTCTCGCCTGGCCTGGCCTGGCCAAACCTGGCCTTTCGGCATGGCCTGGCCTGGTTTTTGGCCTAGTCTGGCCTTGTCCTGCCTTGGCCAAACCTGGCCTTTTGGCGTGGCCTGGCTTACTGCCCTGGCCTGCCTCTGGCCTGGACTGGCCTTTGGCCTGGCCTGGCCTTCTGACCTTGCCTGGCCTTTGTCCTTTTCTCCTGGACTTGCATATCCTTTGGTCTTTGGTCTGGCCTGGTCTGGTGACACCTGGCCTTTTGGCCTGGCCTGGCCTGCTTTTTGGCCTAGCCTAATCTGGCCTTTTGCCCTGGCATTGTCTTCTGGCCTGGCCTTGCCTTATGGCCTGGCCTGGCCTTTTTAGCTGACCTGGACTTTTCAGGTGGCCTGGCCAAACCTAATCTTTTGGCATGGCCTGGCCTTTTGGCTTAGCCTGGCCTTTTGGCCTAGCCTGGCCTTTTGGCCTGTCTTGGCCAAATCTGGCCTTTTGGCCTGGCCTGGCTTATTGCCCTGGCCTGGCCTTTTGGCCTTTTGGCTTGACCTGGCCTTGCCTTAGCCTGGCCTAGTTTTTTGGTCTGGCCTGGCTTTCTGGTCTGGAGTTGCCTTCTGGCCTGGCCTTGCCTTCTGTCCTGGCCTGGCCTGGTCACGCCACACCTGGCCTTTGGCCTGGCCTGGTCTTCTGGCTTTGCTTGGTCTTTTGGCTTTGACTTGCCTTTTGGCCTGGCCTGGCCACACTTGGCCTTTTGGGCTGGCCTGGCCTTTGGTCTTGCCTGGCCCTTTGGCCTGGCCTGATCTTTTAGCCTGGCCTTGTCTTTGCTTGGCCTGGCCTTTGGCCTGGCCTTGCCTGGCCTTGCCTTGCCTTGGCCTTGCCTTGCCTTTTGGCCTTTCCTTGCCTGATCTTTAGCCTGGCCTGGGTTTTTGGCCTGGACTGGCTTTCCGGCCTGGTCTTGCCTTCTAGTCTGGCCTTTTGACTTGGCCTTGCCTTTCTGCTCTGGCCTGGCCTGGCCTTTTGGCATGGCCTTGCCGTCTGGCCTGGCCTTTTGACCTGGCTTTGCCTTCTGTCCTGGCCTTGTCTTCTGGCCTGGCCTAGCCTCCTGGCCTTTTGGCCTAGCCTGGCCTGGCCTTTGGCCTGGGGTGGCCTTTGGCCTGGCCTTGCCTTTGGCCTGGCTTGGCCTGGCCTTTTGGCCTGGCCTGGCTTTGGCCTGGCCTGGCCTTGTGGGCCTGGCCTCGACTTTGGCCTTGCCTGGCTTTGGCCTGGCCTGGCCTTGGCCTTCTGGTCTGGCCTAGGCCTGGTCTTGCCTTCTGGCCTGGCCTTTTGGCCTTGCCTTGCCTTGCCTTATGGCCTGGCCTGGCCTGGCTTGGCCTTTAATCCTGGCCTAGCCTTTTGGACTGGCCTGGCCAAACCTCGCTTTTTGGTGTGGCCTGGCGTTTTGGTCTGGCCTGGCCTTTTGACCTGGTCTGGCCTGCTTGGCCTTTAATCCTGGCCTAGCCTTTTGGACTGGCCTGGCTTTTTGGCCTGGCCTTGTCTTTCTGGGCTGGCTTGGCCTTGCCTTTGGCCTGGCTTGGTTGTTTGGCCTGGCCTGGGCTGGCTTCGCCTGGACTGTCCGTTTGGCCTAGCCTGATCTTTTGTCCTGCCTTGGCCAAACCTGGCCTTTTGGCCTGGCCTGGGCTTTTGGCCTAGCCTGTCCTTTTGGCCTAGCCTGGCCTTTTGTCCTGCCTTGGCCAAACCTGGCCTTTTGGCCTGGCCTGGCCTTCTGGCCTGTCCTGGTCTGGCCTTTTGGCCTGACCTTGCCTTCTGGCCTGGGCTGGCCTTCTGGCCTTTCCTGGCCTTTTGGCCTTTTGGCCTGGACTTGCGTATCCTTTGGTCTTTTGGCCTGGCCTGGCCTAGCCACACCTGGCCTTTTGGCCTGGCCTTATCTGGCCTTTTGGCACATGCCAAATTCCTATTTGGAATTGATCAGAAATTTTGAATAATTTTCTGGAATTTGCTTTTTTCCTATTTTTTCTCTGCCTTGTGCAGCTACTAGATGCACACTAAGCCCCTCTCTGTCCTTTTTTTTTTTTTTTTTTTTTGAGGCAGAGTCTCTCTCTCGCCTAGACTGAAGTGCAGTGGCATAATCTCCACTCACCTCTGCCTTCTGGGTTCAAGCAGTTCTCCTACCTCAGTCTCCCAAGCAGCTAGGATTAGAGGCATGTGTGCTACCACATCCAGCTAATTTTTTGTGGGTTTTTTTTTTTAATGGAGTGTCACTCTGTCGCCCAGGCTGGAGTTCAGTGGTGTGATCTCCGCTCACTGCAACCTTCACCTCCTGGGTCCAAGTGATTCTCCCGCCTCAGCCTCCCAAGTAGCTGGGATTACAGGTGTGCAACACCGCGCCTGACTACTTTTGTTGTATTTTTAATAGAGATGGAGTTTCACCATGTTGAGTTCTCAAACTCCTGACCTCAGGTGATCTACCCACTTTGGCCTCCCAAAGTGCTGGGAGTGCAGGCATGAGCCACTGCACCTGGCCCTCCTTAACTTTTTTTCCCTTCTTCAGTTGCCTGAAGAATATCAAGATCTTGGCCTTCAGCCCAGACCTCCCTCCTGTGCCCTTCTTGGGAGTCACACAAGCAACCTCAAACTCAGAAGACTGGGCTGAACTCATCTCTCTCCCCAGCAGCTGCTCGCTGTGAAGAGCTCTCCGTGAAGGGCTCCTCCATTCACACAGGGGAACTCAGAGTAGTGCCCACACCCCTGCCTTATGTCTGTGCTCCCTCAGTCCTGAGCCTCGAGGGTTCTGCCTTTCCCTCTGCCCTCTGTCCTCCTGGCCCTGCCCTCGGATAAGCTTCGAGGTCTCCTTCTGAACCCTTCTTATAAGGTCTCTCTGCCTGCTTTTGTCAGCTCATGTTAGCTCTGCAGCCTAGATCTTGACAAGCAGCCCTCACTCACTGCCCTCAGCACACACCAACTCCTTTACTAAAGTTCAAGGCCATTGATGACCTGATCCCAGCCCTCTGCTAATCTTCTATTTTTATTTATTTATTTATTTTTGGGATGGAGTCCTGCTCTCTATCACCCAGGCTGGAGAGCAGTGGCATGATCTCGGCTCACTGCAACCTCCGCCTCCTGAGTTCAAGTGATTCACCTGCCTCAGCCTCCAAAGACACTGGGATTACAGGCTCCACCACCACGTCCATCCAGCTAATTTTTGTATATGTAGTAGAGACATGGTTTTACCATGTTGGCCAGCCTGGCCTCAAACTCTTGACCTCAGGTGATCCCCCCTGCCTGAGTCTCCCAAAGTGCTGGGATTACAGGCATCAACCACTGCATCCGGCCCCCTCTTCTAACCTTCCCACATTCCACTTCTGTGTTCCATCTCTACTAGGCCAATGGCTCTTCCTTTAGGCAACTGCGTTCTCCTGAAGCCAAGCTTTTGCTTTCTCTCTGTCTGGAATAACCCATTCCTCCTTTTCTGTGAAATGTATACCCTTCCTTCAAGGTCTTCCTTCAGTGTTCCCTTCTGTGTGAACCTGCCTCACTTTCCTGACTGCCCCAGGCTGGTACTGAGGCCAACTTGGGTCCCAGAAGCCCAACCACTTTCCCTCTATTGCAGCACCAGTGAGTCTGAGCCTCACCATTCCTCTGCCAGATGGAGTGTTGGTCACAGGGAGGGTCATGGGATGAACAAACAGGAATCTTGGGCTGGGGCAAGGGACAGATGCTAACAGCCGCTTGGCATTCCTTCCAGGCTGTGAGCTGGAGGCCTGCAGCCCCGATGCCGACATGCTGGACTACCTGCCGAGCTTGGGCCAGATCGCCACCGAGCTGCCCTGGAGGTCACCTGGTACCACACAGCCAACAGCAAGAAAGCCACGACAGCTGCCTTGAACAGTAAGTCCAGCTGCCAAGACTGGGGCAGGCCAGGGAAGGGGACGGAGAAGACAGAGGGAAAGAAGGAGGATTAGCCACTGGTCACTGTGGTGGCATGACAGCTGTTTACGTGTCTTTCCACACGAGGAAGTCGGAGCTCAGAGGCATTAAGTGAACGGCTCAAGGTTGTGCAACTAACCTTCGAGCCTACATTTTAAACCACATGGAGTTTCATTCTTGTTGCGCAGGCTAGAGTGCAATGGCACGATCTCAGCTTACCACAACCTCCACCTCCTGGGTTCCAGCAATTGTCCTGCTTCAGCCTCCCAAGTAGCTGGGATTACTGGCATGTACCACCATGCCCAGCTAATTTTGTATTTTTAGTAGTGATGGGGTTTCTCCATGTTGGTCAGGCTAGTGTCAAACTCCCAGTCTCGGGTGATCTCACCCACCTCAGCCTCCCTGGGATTACAGGTGAAGCCACTGCACCCAGCATTCTTTTTTTTTTTTTTTTCAAACAAGTTCTTGTTCTGTCGCCCAGGCTGGAGTGCAATGGCATGATCTCGGCTCATTGCAACCTCCGCTTCCCAGGTTCAACTTGATTCTCCTGCCTCAGCCTCTTGAGTAGCTGGGATTACAGGTGTCTACCACCATGCCTGGCTAATTTTTGCATCTTTAGTAGAGACAAAGTTTCACCATGTCACCCAAGCTGGTCTCAAACTCCTGACCTCAAGTGATCCACCCCTTTCGGCCTCCCAAAGTCCTGGGATTACAGGCATGAGCCACTGCATCTGGCTGAAGACGTGTTTGTTTGTTTGTTTGTTTTGAAATGGATTTTCACTCTTGTTACCCAGGCTGGAATTTAATGATGCAATCTCAGCTCACCACAACCTCCGCCTCCCAGATTCAAGCAATTCTACTGCCTTAGCCTCCCTAGTAGCTGGGATTACAGGCATGCGGCACCATACCCGGCTAATTTTGTATTTTTAGCAGAGATGGGGTTTTTCCATGTTGGTCAGGCTGGTCTTGAACTCCTGACCTCAGATGATCCACCCGCCTCAGCCTCCAAAAGTGCTGGGATTATAGGTGTGAGCCACCACGCCCGGCCTGGAAGTGTTTTTTTTTTGTTCTGTTTTGTTTTTTTGTAGACATGGAGTTTCACCATGTTGGCCAGGATGGTCTCGATCTCTTGACCTCATGATCCACACACCTCAGCCTCCCAAAGTGCTGCAATTACAAGCATGAGCCACAGCGCCCGGCCAGAAGTTGTTTTTTTTAAGCCAATGCTAAAGGATGAGCGGAAGGTGCCGTAGTAAAGTTGAGGGAGAATGTTGCCAGGCAACAGCCCAGTGATAGGAGGACAAAACAAATTAAAGCCTTGCTACCCAATTTGTGGTCCATGGACAGCAGCATGGGCATCCCTGGGGAGTGTGTTGAAAATGCAGAATCTCGGGCAAGGCTCAGTGGCTCACGCCTATAATCCTAGCACATTGAGGGGCCGAGGCAGGTGGATCACCTGAGGTCAGGAGTTTGAGACCAGCCTGACTGACATGGTGAAACCCGGTCTCCACTAAAAATACAAAAAATACCTGGGTGTGGTGGTGGTGCATGCCTGTAGTCCCAGCTACTTGGGAGGCAGAGGCAAGAGAATCACCTGAATCCGGGAGGTGGAGGTTGCAGTGAGCTGAGATCACGCTGCTGCACTTTAGCCTGAGTGACAAAGTGAGACTCCATCTCAAAATAAAACATGCAGAATCTCAGGCCCTCCTGTGGACCTAGTGATCAGAACATGCATTTTTACAGTCCCTGGAAGATGGAGAAGCTGGGGTACCTGGAACTCAAGAGAATGAGAGAGAGAGAGGGGAGCATGAGATGGAATTGGAAAATTTGGCAGGCCGATTGTATAGACCACAAAGACTATAATAAGGAGTTAGGGTTTCTTTTCTTTTCTTTTCTTTTCTTTTCTTTTCTTTTCTTTTCTTTCTTTCTTTTTCTTTCTTTCTTCTCTCTCTCTCTCTCTCTCTCTCTCTCTCTCTCCCTCTCTCCTTTCTCTTCTTTCTTTCTTTCTTTTCTTTGAGACACGAGTTTTGCTTTTGTTGCCCAGGCTGGAGTGCAATGGCACGATCTTGACTCACTGCAACCTCTGTCTCCCAGGTTCACATGATTCTTCTGCCTCAGCCTCCCGAGTAGCTGGGATTACAGGCATGCACTGCCATGCACAGCTAATTTTGTATTTTTAATAGAGACAGTGTTACTCCATGTTGGTCAAGATGGTCTCAAACTCCCGATCTCAGGTGATCTGCCCACCTCGGCCTTCCAAAGTGCTGGGACTACAGGTGTGAGCCACCGCACCCGGCTGAGTTTGGGTTTCATGTTCAGAGCAATGGGCAGGTTTTCTGGCACTTTTTAATAAGAAGTGACGTGATCAGGTACGTGTTTAGGACACTCACTTTGGTGGCTCTATAGAGAAGAGGGAAGCAGTGCTAGCAGTGAGAAGAATGGTCAGGAGCCCAGGAGAAAGCGGGAGGAAAGGTCCATCTGGCATCAATGTCTGTGATGCTGCATGGGCCAAAAGCGACCCCTCATATTCTGAGTTCTGTCAGACAGAACAAGCCCGCCCTGCACAAGGGGCATCCTGGGGCTCACAGCCAGGACTCTCAGAGCTGGCTGTGCCCCAGCACCGGGTCAGGGGTGGGCCCCTTGTGCCCCTGTATGGGGCTGGCCTGTAGGGGGCTGGCAGGCTCCACCCCAGGCTGGGGCAGAATCCAGGGCAGCAGCTGTGGCTGGTCATCTGCATCCAGGACCACGAAAGTCATAAAAGGCACTGTTGATGTGGCACCAGTGGGTCTCAGTCTCCTGGTGATAGGCCTCCACACATATGCCCACCTCCATGCTGAGGGGGAGGAAGTGCAGCTTCCAACCTGGACAGAGCTTCCCGAGGGCCATGCCTCCTCCCCAACACACATGCACTCACACTCACATGCATCCACACACATATACACATGTGCACACACATATGTGCACACACACGTATGCACACACACTCCTGCAGTTCTTCCAGCAACCCAGATCATAGTCCCAGTGATAGGACACCTGGGACTGCTCCCTCCACCAATGTTTACAGAGCACCTCCGGTGCGTTCAGCCCTGTGAGGACACGGGAGTGAATAAACCTGTCCAGTCCATGCCTCATGGGCTAACAGCCAGGGAAGGAGGTAACCAACAAGGAAGCAAAGGTATAAATATGTTGTCATAACCACGAAGGGTATAGAAGGACATAAACCAGGAAGTGGAGGTGGATGGCCTAATTAGAAAATGTTCACTATGTGCATATTTACAAGTGCTGTGGCAGCCTTGCCTCAAACGGCTCATTGCTGCTATTCATCTGTATCTTACCATCTTTATTTCTTTATTCCTTAATTTATTTTTTGAGACAGAGTCTCATTCTGTCACCCAGGCTAGAGTGCAGTGGCACAATCTCGGCTCACTGCAACCTCCACACCTGGGTTCAAGTGATTCTCCTGCCTCAGCCTCCCCAGTAGCTGAGATTAAAGGTGCACACCATCACACCCAGCTCATTTTTTGTATTTTTAATAGAGACAGCATTTTGCCATGTTGGCCAGGCTAGTCTTGAACGCTGAGCCTCAAGTGATCTGCCTGCCTCAGCCTCCCAAAGTGCTGGGATTACAGGCCTGAGCCAGCACGCCCAGCCACTTACCATCTTTATTGACTATAACAGAGCAGTCACCACCATTCCCCCTCATTTTGGAAGTTCTATGATTGCAGAATGTGGACATTAAATAGATGGGGAAACCAAGGCCTAGAACTAGGCAATAATGTTTCGAAGGATTCTGGATTCCTGGAATCTGGACTAGAAACCAGGCTTCACAGCTCCTGCAAAGGACTTCTCCCCTGCACCGCAGCATCATGTGTGCAGACCAGACTGAAAAGAACAACAGTAGTAGTAAGAGAAGCCACAATGGCTGACCTTTACTGGACATTTTCTGTGGCATTCTACTAGTAACGGCTCATGAATCTGTGTAACTCTGAGGTAGTTGTGATGAGCCCCATTTTATAGATGAAAGAACTGAGGCTCCTGTGGGTTAAGTTACTTCCTGAGGTCACAGAGTCAAACTGGAACCTGGCAGCCTGGCTCTTGATCCCTCACTTTTAATGATTAAATAATGATCCCGAAATTCTCAAAAAATATACTTATTTAAAGTCAGCTTTCATAGGAGTAAGTATCAGAATTCATTGCAAAGGCAAGGACTCTGTGGACTAATTATTTTAGGAAATGCATGGGAAAGGGTTTGATAAACAACCAAACACAGGCAAGAAGTGGCCCTGTGATCTACAGCAGGCCAGCCTGGGGCCAGGAGCTAAGGAGTGAGATGGACACTGATCTCAGACAGCGGAAGATGGTCCGGGGCATCCTAGAGGAGGGGTCTCTGACAAAACCAGGGGGTGGGCAGGACTGGGAGCCAGGGGAAGCCTCCCAAGGAGGGATCATTCAGAGACAGTGAAGGAACCCAGCAGCCAGGCAGGGATTTAGACCCTGTCAGCAGGGAAAAGGGCTCCTGGAAGGTTTGCAATAGGGTCCTTTCTAGGGTCAGGAAGAGCCCTCAGCCCTGAATGGCCCTGGCCTCACCCATTCCAGACCCTCATCTATATTTGAAGGCATTGTTCACCATGGCTTTGAGCACCAGATGGTTGCCGACCTGGGATGGGCCTCAGAAGTGGAACATCTCAATGGCCTTCAGCGTAGGGTGGGCATGGCAGAGCCGGCTGAGGAGGCAGGGGTGGGGAGACAGAAGGAATGCCCCAGTGCTTCAGACACTAGTTTGGGCCAGCTTTTCTTTCTTTTTTTTTTTTTTTTTTTTGAGACAGAGTCTCACTCTGTTGCCCAGGCAACACTGATGCAATCTTGGCTCATTCCAACCTCCTTCTGCCTCCAGGGTTCAAATGATTCCCCTGCCTCAGCCTCCCAAGTAGCTGAGACTACAGGCACGTGCCACCATACCTGGGTAATTTTTGTATTTTTAGTAGAGATGAGGCTTTACCTTGTTGGCTAGGTTGGTCTTGAACTCCTGACCTCAAGTGATCCGTCCACCTCGGCCTCCCAAAGTGCTGGGATTACAGGTGTGAGCTGCCATGCCAGGCCAGCTTGGACTGGCCTTCTACCCTGGTCCCATCCCAGACCCAGCCTGGAGCCACACATTCTGACCCACCCACTGCCACCCAACCCAGTGGCAGTTCTGCTCAGAGGCACAGAACTAAAGTCCCATTTCACAGCTTAGAATACTGAGGTCTATGCATAGCTGGAAAGGAGCCAAGTTTGAGGGGACACAAGAAGCAGGGCTTGAGGTAAACCCCTTTCCTATTTTTCTTTTCAACTTTTCCACCTTGGTACCTGCTGTTCCTACTATCTAGAAGCCCTCCCCTTATCCAAAGCTATTTGGCATTCAAGGCCCGGCTGAAGTACTCTTCCTCCAGGCAGCCTTCCCCTGACCATCAGGCCCTCACCCTCCTCTGAGATCTTACTGTACTCATAGCCAGGGCTGCCCAAAATAGCATTACTTATGCACTGTCTCCCACAGGTTAAACTGGAGGAGGGGCCCTTTAAGCCAGGTTCTAAAGAATAAGGAGGAATCCGCCTGGCTAGGAAGGGCATTCCTGGCAGAGGGGGACAGCAAAAGCAAAGTCATGGAGGTGTGAGAGTGTCAATTAGTGAAGGTCAGTTGCCATAACTATAAAAAATGCCCTGATATTTAGGGTCGAACAAGCCCTGAACAGGCACAGAGGTTATAGGAGAGAAAACAATTCTCACCCCTTGGAAGAAGGGAACGGTCAGAGATGGCTTTATGGAGGAAGTGGGCAGGATATTAGCAGAAAAGAAGAGTGAGGGAAGCACAGCAGGAGGCTACACCAGGAGCAAAGGCAGGGGCTGGGAAAGTGGAGGATGGTAACAAAGAATAGCAAATGGCTTGATGTAAAGGGAACATAGACACTAGAAGGAATGCAGGTAGGGCCACATCAAGGGGACGATCTAGTGCCAGGCCAAGAGACTTGGTGTTCCCACATAAAAGATGAGAGCATTTTGAGTAGAAGAAGGAATGGTCAGTTCACAAAAATTCATTTCTCTGATTTGGAACAGCTGAAGCCTTGAACGCCAACCCCAAGCTGGGGCTTCCCCTCCAGAGAGATGGCCAAGGAGGGGGAGGAGGAGAAAAAGGAGGGGAGGCAGACGCAGCATACCCTGCTCTCATCTGGCTGCAATGGTGGCCACATTCTCCATCCAGGCCATGATCTTGCCCCCAAAGGTATTGCCCTGGTGATTGGCGTTGAGAGGAAGGACCAGTTCCACACTCTCCACATGGGGCTTCTCGGCCGGCACCATGCAGCTGCAGTCTCTGCTCTCCAGTTCTGACCAGGGATGGGGTAAGGGAGGAAGCGGGGAGGTGAGAAGGCCTCCAAGGGCAGCCCCTCCCCACAGGCAGCCCCGGGACCCCCACCACTCCACCCTGCTCAGGTTCTTTTATTTACTCAGCACCAAGCACACATGAGGCAGTGGTGAGGAATGGAGGGCACAGGGTGAAAGGGATGCACTCATCCAGTGCAGTGGACAGAGCACCAGCTCTGAGACAAAACAGCTGGTCTGAGCCTTAGCTCCACTCCACACTGCCTATATGGCCTTGGGCAAATCAAGTAATCCCTCTGGACCTCAGCTGCCTCATCTGTACAGACAGATGTCAAATCCTACCTGACAAGACTGTTTGAAGATAAAATGTGATTATTGTCATAAAGTACTTGACTCAAGGCCAGGCATGGTGGCTCACACCTGTAATCCCAGCACTTTGGGAGGCCAATGTGGGTAAATCACTTGAGGCCAGGAGTTCGAGACCAGCCTGGCCAACATGGTGACACTCCATCTCTACTAAAAATACAAAAAAAATTAGCTGGGCATGGTGGTGGGTGCCTGTAATTCCAGCTACTTGGGAGGCTGAGGCAGAAGAATCACTTGAACCCGGGAGATGGAGGTTGTAGTGAGCCGAGATCACGCCACTACACTCCAGCCTGGAAGACAGAGTGAGACTCTGTCTCAAAAGAAATCATAATCACAAAGTGCTCCACTAAATATACTCTCAGAAAGGATGGTTCTTCCCCACCCTCTGCCCTGGTGATTCTCTTATCCTTGGCAGCAACAGTGTTAGGATATCCTTAGTAGGAGAGACCAGGCAGTGAATGGGGCCTTGGGCTTCAGGGCAGCAGAGGCTGGCATGTCCCACCAAACCCAAGGTGGTGCCATTTGTCTCCCATCTCCCATAGAGACTTCTTCAGGGAGGGTCCATCAAAGAGCTAGCATTGCCCTTAGCTTGGCTTGCAGGCTCTGAAATGCCACAGGCAGGGTGGGGGCAGACAGGAGGGGAAGTTGAGGGTGGCCTGAGCCAGTCTGGAAACAGGATGGGGAGGGTATTCACAGGGCAATGGGGCCTGTGGTTTAGTGGAAGCTGCAGCGGGTCAAGAGACAGTACCCAGTCAAGCTGAGCAGATGCATCAAGTGCCAGGCAAAGGCACTTGAGCTGATTCTTAGGTGGAAGGGCTGTGAGGACAGAAGAGAAGTAGGGGGCTGCAAGGGGGTAGATGGAGCAAGGGGGCCTTGATGACTGTAGAACAGCTGGGCCTCCCTAGCTCCAGCCTCCAGGCCCTGCATAACCATGACACACGAACTCAGAGCACCCCTTGCCGCTTCCACTGAGCTTGAGGGAACATCAGAGCTGAATGTTCTGCTCTCTCCCCCACTCCAGGAAGACTTTCTCCTAAAATTGCCTCCTTTGGGTTTCAAGGAAGACTCATTCTGGAGATGAGTAAATGAGTCCAAGGTCTCCCCCTCTGGGCCTTTGCTCAGGCTATGCCCTCTGTCAGGAACCTTTCCTTAGCTCCCACCTGTCAAAATCCCACCCAGTCCAAAGGAGATCTTTCTGTACTGGTATAGAACAACTCCCAAGATATACTTTTAATGGGAAAACTGCAAGATGCAGACAGTATGTACCGAATGCCCCTTTTCAGGGGCTGAATAATACATACTATGCTTAGATATACAGGGAATACTTCTGGAAAGAGACCCTAAAACAGGCAATAGTAGTTGCTTCTGGGGGAGAGGACCTGGGTTCTGGGATGGAAAGGAGTCTTGCTTTTTATTTTCTATCTTTTGGGGGGGGGGGGGGGGGGGAATATATATGTACGTGTGTGTATGTGTATGCATATATACACAGACATATACATAAGCACATATGTATATATATATATAGTATATATGTTTTTTACATTTTTTTATTTTTGAGATGGAGTCTTGCTCTGTCACCAGGCTGGAGTGCAGTGGCACAATTTCGGCTCACTGCAACCCCTGCCTCCCAGGTTCAAGCAATTCTCCTGCCTTAGCCTCCTGAGTAGTTGGGACAACAGGCATCCGCCACCATGCCCAGCTAATTTTTGTATTTTTTAGTAGAGATGGGGTTTCACCATGTTGGCCAGGATGGTCTCGATCTCTTGACCTCGTGATCCACTCACCTTGGCCTCCCAAAGTGCTGGGATTAACAGGCATAAGCCACCATACCCTGGCAACATATGTTTCACATATGGCTTTTTTTTTTTTTTTTTTTGAGACAGAGTCTTGCTCTGTCATCCAGGCTGTAGTGCAGTGGCGTGATCTCAGCTCACTGCAACCTCCACCTCCCGGGTTCAATCAACTCTCCTGCTTCAGCCTCCCAAGTAGCTGGGACTACAGGCATGTGCCACCACACCCGGCCAGGTTTTATATATGCTTTTTATAGATAGATACATATATATATATATATATATTAATACACACACTTTAAAAACTCCTACAGAGTCTTCAAGGCATTGCTCAATACTGTCTTCCCAAACACCTTGGCTTCTGGAGACCCAAATGCGTTTTGTGGACAACAAAGTGATTTCCACAGGACCTAACCACAGCCTCATGGTTCCTGGGAGCTGGTAGGGAGACCCAAACACTCCCTTTCCCTGTAGAAGACCTTGGGGCCAAGAGAGCTAGAGAGGCCCAGGGCCACCTGTGGGTGGAAGTCCCTGGAGCCTCCCTTCCTACCTCTGCCCAGTGGGGTCCCGGGGCAGAGGGGCCAGGCAGGACCCAGCTACCCTCCCCCATGCATGCTGGCAGCTGCTCACAGTCCTGAATGGCGCAGTTGGCCAGGAGGTCCTTGATGGTGTCCACATACACAAGGTGCATGCGCCGGCACTTGGCCGCCCCGCTGTGCTCCATCTTCTCCTCTCTGTCCTCGGCATGATCTGCTTCAGCTTCACCTGTCAACCAGGGGACAGGGTACAGGACACTCAGGGCGAGTCTCCTGAAGTAGCACTAGGGCTTGTCCCCAGCTCTATCCCATGCCCAAGGCTGGCACACAGCAGGCCTGACCACGGCTCAGTTCCAAGGCTTCCTCCCTCTTTGCCCCATCTTCCTGCCTCCATGATGACCTGATACCACATATTCATCCTCCAGCTCCCCACCCCAGGTCCCTTCCTTGGGCAAAGGCTCAGAGGATGGGGGTGTCACTGCAGGACAAGCAGAATGGTGAGACCAGAAGAATCCTTGCTAGAGAAGCACAGGGAGAGGTCAGGGAAAGAGAGGGGAGGCAGCTGGGGGTTCTGAATGCAATGGGCAGTAGGCCTTCCTCTGGGAGCTGTGGATTCCTGCTGTGTCCCTCCCCATCCCCTCTGCTAACCCCCAACCTCACCACCCTGATCCAGAGTCGCCATGGCTGGTGCTCAGGTCGCTGAGCAGCATCGAGCAGCCAGGGGCACCCGCTCACCTTGGTGATCTCTCGGTGGGCCACGAAGGTGGCCAAAGCCTTGCACACATTCCACTGCTTCTCAGAGCACAGGTCCTCCGAGGCCACCTGGATGCCCACCTAGAGAGGAACAGTAAGGGCAAAGGAACAAGGGGCAACGTTGCACTCACCAGTGAGAAGCCCTGCAGCTCCACCAGACAGCAAGTCCCAGCCCAGGCCAGGCCTCTAGAGTTTCTGTGCCACCTACCAGGTCTGGCAGGCCAGAGATCTGAGGTGGGTTTTGACTCTGCCCTTGGGTCCCCATGAAACCTTGGGCAAGTCACTTCCCTTCTCTGGGTCTCAGTTTCCTAATCTGCAAAATGGGAGTGATCAGACCTACGCTTGCAGGATTGTTCAGAGGATTAAAATGAGGCTATGTCTACAACAGGGCTTAATGTCAGTAGAATGTCAGCTAAATTTAAAGGAAAGGCCAGACTCAATGGCCTGTAGTCCTAAAACTTTGGGAAGCTGCAGCAGGAGAATCACCTGAGGCCAAGAGTTCAGGACAAGCCAGGGCAACACAGTGAAACCCCTGTCTCTGAAAAAAAAAAAAAAAACCCACAAAAATTAGCTGGGTGTGGTGGTGCATGCCTGTAGTCCCAGATACTCAGGAGGCTGAGGCAGGATTATTGCTAATGCTCAGGAGTTTGAGGTTACAGTGAGCTATGATGGCACCACTGCACCCAGCTTGGGTGAAAGAGTAAGACCTTGTCTCAAAAAGAATTAATAAAAATTAAAAATCAAGGCCAGGTGAGGTGGCTCACGCTCCTAATCCCAGCACTTTGGGAGGCCGAGGCGGGCGGATCACAAAGTCAGGAGTTCAAGACCAGCCTGGCCAACACAGCGAAACCCTGTCTCTACTAAAAATTCAAAAATTAGCTGGGCATGGTGGCAGATGCCTGTAATCCCAGCTACTTGGGAGGCTGAGGTAGGAGAATTGCTTGAACCCAGGAGGCGGAGGTTACAGTGAGCCGAGATCGTGCCACTGTACTCCAGCCTGGCCAACAGAGCTAGACTTGGTCTCAAAAAAAAAAAAAAAAAAAAAAAATCAAGAACAGGCACCTGGGGGTACCTGAGCATTTATGGGGTGCCCAGAGGCATAGTCAGGACTATGTCACACAGCCACAGTGCTCCCTCAGGAACCACTGGCCCAGCTGGTGAAGTTGCCTGGGCCTGAAGTCCATAGGTGGGAAATAGAGTCCCTCCCCCGACAGCTCACAGAGCCCTGGGCATCACCAGCAGTCCTCCCATTAACTCAACAACCCTGCAACATAGGAATCATGTTCCCTTTTGCAGATGAGGAGACAGGCTGTGGGAGGCAAGCTCAGGGGCCAGAACCCAGCACTCTCGCTGACCCAGCTCCACCTCCAAGATCAGGTGCTGATGCTGTCTTCCCTCCATTTCCACAAACACCTGGCTGCTGAGGCTGGATGTGAAGACTCAGGGGGCTGGAAGTCAAGTGCCACGCTGGAATCTATGTAGCTCGGTGACCTGGGGCAAGTCCCTTCCCCTCCCCCGGCCTGGATTTTCCCATCTGTGTTATGGGATTTAAGACAGGAAGATCCTTGGGATTCACCTTGCCCTGCCAAACATTGCAGAACTCTGCTGCTCTAATTAGGGCCCCACGAGTGTGAGTGGGCCTGGGCTGCAGGGAGAAGAACGGGGAGAGGAGGTAGAGGACCCGCCCATGCACCCCCACCCAGGCAGTGCCCACCCCACACACCTCCATGCTGGAGTTGAAGGCCTGGTTCACCTTGGCCTTGATATTCACCACTTGTCCAACACTGGGGAGAGGAAAGTAGGAAGTGAGCCTTCCAGAGGGGCCAAAGGGAGGAACAGGGGCCTCAGATACTTGTAGAGCCTCTCTTGTGGGGAGCTGGCAGGAGGACATGGCTTGCAGAACATATTCACATCTGCGACGTCACCAAGTCCTCAAAGCCAGTCAGCAAGATAGCATCAGCATCCCATTTTACAGATGGGGAAGCTGAGGCTGAGAGAAGTAGCATGATTGCACTCATCTGCTCCCCCGTTCCCTGCTCCCTGTTGTCCAGTTAATGCCTGTGCTTCCTTCTGCTCTTGGCTCAGTGGTCCGCTCCTCAGGGAAGCCGTCCCTGTCCTGCAGTGGCCCACCCACCAACAAAAGCCTGCTGAGGCTCATCCTGCAGCACTGTCCTGGCAGACCGAGCCATGTCTCCCACAGTTCTTAAGCTCTACCGGGGGGTAGGGCCATGTGTTTTGCTCCCCATTGACTCTCCAAGGCCTAGCACATGGCACAGGGTGGGTCTCCCATAAAGGGACACTGACTGAATTCATGCATTCTACATGTATTGAATGCCTAGTAAGGGCAAGACACTATAAACAAGGGGTGGGAAGAGAAAAGGAAATGTTTAAAGCATGCCTGTGAGGTGCCCAGCACTGTTGGAGCCTCAGGCCCACCCCATTAGAGGCTCAGAATAAGCTTGGCAGGTAGGTTTAGGAGAAACTGAGCATCAGAGAGGTTAAGTCATTTGCCCAAGGTCACCAAGCTAAAAAGTGGCATAGCCAGGCTTCTAGACTGACTCTGTTGACGGCACCAGCCCCTCTCTTCCCAGCTGCAGCCTGTCCTTCTGGAATGATTCCCCACATCTAAATGAATCCCCAGGGAAGCCACCTCACCCGGGCTGTGCCTAATGGTGGGGACAGAGGGTGCCCACTGATGGACTGTGGGGAGGAGGGGCAGGAGGATAAGGCTGGCTCCATTCAATTGCCATGTGACCTCCTGCAGGTCCTTTTACTTCTCTGGGCCTCGGTTCACAAACATGGAGAGTGCCATGCTGACGTCTTTCTCAAATGACACAGTATCCTGGCCAAGCCTAGGAAAGGTGCATTCCAAGGGTCTGCTGGTCAAGGGGCCGGGCTACCACGAACACAGTGGGCATAGCCACACAGGCCTAGGTTCCAGTCAAGCTCCACCTTGACCATCACACTAGAGAGCTGTGTAACCTTGGGTGAGTCACTTTGCCCCTCTGAGTCCGTCTCCTCCTGTGTAAAGTACAGAGAATGCATGGCTACTGCCTGTGGTTCTGAGGGTCAAGAGAGAGAAAGTGGGGCTGAGCCAAGTGCCAGGCCTGGCCCACAGCAGGAGCTCAATAAATACCACAAGCTCACATTTCCCAGACATTTGTTGATTCATGTTCATTTTTTCAGCAATACTAATGGTCACGGGGGGTGGGGGTCATTTTTAGGAGATCCATGCTGACATAGTAAGGGATGAAGCATCACGATGTCTGCAACTCACTTTCAAATCCTTTAGCAGAGAGAGAGAGAGAGAGAGAGAGAGAAGAAGAGAGAGAGAGAGAGAGAGAGAGAAGGTATATGTATTACGTCTGCAATCCCAGCACTTAGGGAGGCCAAGGCAGGCAGGTCACTTGAGCTCAGACGTTTGAGACCAGCCTGGCCAACATGGTGAAACTCTACTTAAAAATACAAAACAAAACAAAACAAAACAAACCTCTCGCTGCCAGACACAGTGGCTCACACCTGTAATCCCAGCACTTTGGGAGACTGAGGCTGTAGGATTGCTTGAAGCCAGGCGTTTGAGACCAACTTGGGCAACAGAGAAAGATCTCATCTCTACCAAAAAAAAAAAAAAAAAAGTTTTTTCTTTTTTTGGAGACAGAGTCTTGCTCTGTCTATTGCCCAGGCTGTAATGCAGTGGTGCAATCAGAGCTCACTGCAGCCTTGATCTCCCAGGCTCAAGTAATCCTCCCACCTCAGTCTCCCAAATTGCTGGGACCACAGAAAGGTGCCACCATGCCCAGCTAATTTTGATTTTTCATTTTTTGCCGATATGGGGTCTCGCCATGTTGCCCAGTCTGGTAAAAGAAAAAAAAAAGTTTCTAGCCACACCCTAGCTACTCGGGAGGCTGATGTGGGAGGATCACTTGAGCCCAGGAGTTTGAGGTTATGGTGAGCTATGATCACATCACTGCTCTCCAGGCTGGGCAACAGAGTGAGACCCTGTCTTTAAAAAAAAAAAAAAAAAAACAAAAATAAAAATAAAAAATAAATCTAACAACTCCCAGGAGGTTCAGTCTGCACTGGGCCCCCAGCCTCGGCCAAAAGATAAAGGTGCTGGGGGCCGGGTGCGGTTGCTCATGCCTGTAATTCCAGCACTTTGAGAGGCCAAGACAGGCTAATCACCTGAGGTCGGGAGTTCGAGACCAGCCTAACCAACATGGAGAAACCCCATCTCTACTAAAAATACAAAATTAGCTGGGCATGGTGGTGCATAACTATAATCCCAGCTACTTGAGAGGCTGAGGCAGGAGAATCACTTGAACCCGGGAGGCGGAGGTTGCAGTGAGCTGAGATTGCACTATTGCACTCCGGCCTGGGCAAGAAGAGCAAAACTCTGTCTCAAAAAATAAAAAAAGATAAAGGTGCTGTGTCTTCTCACATGAACAGGCAATTAAACGAAAGAGTGAAAAGTGCTATGAGAAAGGAAAAACAGGATGTGACAGAGACAGAGAGAAGGTGGTGGACAGCAGGGGCTTATTTAGGGTGTGTCATCAAAGAGACTTCCTGGCTAGGATCTGAAGGGATGATGAGAAGGAGCAATTGCACAAGACAGGCTTGAGGGCAGGAGAACAGAGGGTACAGACCCCAAGGAAGCACGGGACCAGCTTGGCGGTCAGAGGAAGAACAGCGAGCTGTTGGGAGAGAAGCACCTAAGAAATGCAGAGAGCAGACAGGGCCCCTATCCCCTAAGGTCTTGTAGGTCCCAGTGGAGCTTGGATTTTACTCCAAGTGTGAGGTGAAGAACTGGAGGCCGTAGGGGAGGGAGGTGGTCCGGCTTGCATTGTAAAATCACTCTGCTTCTGTGTGGAGGTGAACTTGAGGATGGAGAGAAGGAGCAAGCAGACTCCTCAGTGTGCCACTGCAGTCAGGGGAGAGGGCTGGCTGGGCAGAGAGGGGGGATCCAGGATGCGTTTGGGAGGTAGAGGCAACAGGACTTGTTGAAGGATTCCAGGTGTATGAGAAGGGACAGGGTGATGTGGGTTGGATAGGGTGGTTGGGGAAACGGCAGGCTACAGTTTTGGGCAGTGTAGAGGGGAGGGCTTGCGAGCGGGTAGGGGACTTGGTGGTGGAGATGATGGGAGGTGGTGGGCAGGTTAAAGATTAGGAAAAAAGGTGGGGCAGGGTGGCTCACGCCTGTAATCCCAGCACTTTGAGAGGCTAGGGCAGGTGGATCACCTGAGGTCTGGAGTTCAAGACTAGCCTGGCCAACATGGTGAAACCCCCATCCCTACTAAAAATACAAAATTAGCCAGCCATGGTGGTTCATAACTGTGATCCCAGCTACTCAGGAGGCTGAGGCAGGAGAACTGCTTGAACCCGGGAGGCATAGGTTGTAGTGAGCCAAGATCACACCATTGCACTCCAGCCTGGGCAACAGGGCAAGACTCTGTCTTAAAAAAAAAAAACAAAAAAACATATAAAGAGGAAAACCAAGGAACTCAGGCCTGGAGCTCACTGGAGAAGAGACTACACCTGGAGACACTAACGTAGATGGGTATTTAAGATCCACAGGATTTTGAGACCTTGTGGTAAATGAAAGAAGGTTGCCAGTTTTTTGCTACTCCTCCTCCTCTTGAATCTGAGTCACTTTTAGTGACATTTTAACAGTGACTCTGAGACTAGATCATGACACACCTTGCAGCTTCCCCCAAGGCCTCTTAGAACTCTTGCTCTGGTGGAACCAGCTGCCAAGTAGGAAATCTAACTATCCCAAGACCATCGTATTGAAAAGGCCACATGTGGGTGCTCCAAATGACAGTCCTAGCTAAGCCCAACCTTCCAGCCATCCCCACCGAGGTGCCAGTGAAGAGATCATGGAGCCCACAGTTCAGCTCATCCACCAGCTAAGTGCCACCAAGCAGCCTCCATCAATGCCACATAGAGCAGAAGAACCACCCAACCCAGCCCTGCCAGAATTCCTGACCCGCAAAATCACAAGATGTAATAAAACAGTTGTTGCTTTAAGCTACTAAGGTTCAGGGTAGTTTGTTATCCAGCCACAGTAACTAGAACAGACATCATCCAAGAAGACAGTTTGACAGAGACATTGACACTCGGCTTTTTGTTTTTTTTTTTTTTTTTTTTTTTTTGAGACAGTCCCACTCTGTCACCCAGGCTAGAGTGCTGTGGTGCAATCTTGGCTCACTGCAATGTCCACCTCCTGGGTTCAAGTGATTCTCATGCTTCAGCCACCCAAGTAGCTGGGATTATAGGTATGTGCCACCATGCTGGGCTAATTTTTGTATTTTTAGTAGAGATAGGGTTTCACCATGTTGGTCAGCCTGGTCTCAAACTCCTGACCTCAAGTGATGCACCCACTTCAGCCTCCCAAAGTGCTGGGATTACAGGTATGAGCCACTGCAGCTGACATCACACTGTGCCTGTTTAGAGGGCTGCAGAGGAGACTGTGAGGAAGCAGTCAGTAAGGTGGGAGCACCCCAGGAGAGTCTGGGTCTCCAGAGGGAAGGGGGCCCTGCTGGTGCATGAGCTCTGAGTCAAGGCAGATGGGGAAGAGAGCTATCACTGATTTTTGACAGGAAGGAAGGTGGGAGGGAAGGGCAAGAGAAGAGTCCAGTTAGAGTGAATTAGGGAAAGGATGAGAGGTAATGCAGTGGGAACAGAGAAAACTTTCCAAATTTTGTGTGGGAAAAGGGAGAAAAGAAACAGGGTAGCAGATGGAAGGAGCTTTGTTTGCCTAGAGACTGGGAGAGACTAGAGCTGGTTTGTTCATCTGGTCCTGGGACGGATCCAGTAGGAGGGAGCCCGCTCAAACAACGAGCTTTCTACAGGACAGCACTGTCCAAGAATTGACTTCACAGAAGCTCAACGATCCCTTTTCAGAAATCTATGACTGCTATTTATCATGCACCTACTGTATGCAAGGTCTCGTTCTTGCTGGCCCTTTAATTCTCACTCTGAAGCAGGAAACCTCATTCCTTATTTTATAGATGAGGAAAAGGAAATGGACACGGAACAAGGAAAGGTCCACCCACGCACTCCTGGCTAGTAAAAAGCCAAGAGGAGATTGAACCTGGGTCCTTCTGACTCCAGAGCCTAGCAGGAGTGCAGCAGAGGGGATGTCGGCTGGAGGGAGATCTGGTCACCCAACAACTGAGACTTCTGATACACAGACTGGGACTTTGGACACATTGTCTCAGTTGCCTCCCGCATTCCTACCTTCTATGCAATATGAGCCTATGGGAGAAGTGCTCACTGGAGAAGTGGCTTCTGACCTGAGGATTCCACCTGGGCAGTGGGATCTGCTAGGTAAAGAGTATCACTACCTCCACTCCCCATCAAGAAGGCCTGCCTTCCTGTTTGCCCAGCCGAGAACCAGTCTGCACAGACCTTCTCCTCACCTTGCTGCCTGGCAGCTCTAATTCAGTCATCAAAAGCAAGGGGTGGGTGGGGACCAAGTAAACTCAGAGGCCGAGGAGGGTCTGGGGTGGTGTGGGGGAAGAGGGTGCCGAGATGCAGGGCTGTGCTCTTCCCCTTGGGCTCTCTTCAGAGAAGGGTCCTCCCCTGTCCGCAAAGTCATTTAATGCTTGGGCCCTTCCTCAGATCTGATCTCTTAGCACGCCTTCTCTGTAATGCCTGCCATGGCATTACGCTACCTGGCATGAAGCAGGCTCCAGTGAGAGGGACCATTACCACCCGCCACATCCCTGTGTTATGAATGAGGAAGCTGATGCTGGGGAAGGGAGCCGGTCAAAAACCAGCCAGAGTCTTATGGCTTCAGACCTCCCACTCGTCCCCTCCTAGCACTCCGGGGCTGTATCTCTGGAGAAGAAAAAGAGCAATTGGGTCCCTCCACATCCTCCCTAAGGGATCAAAGAAAACTCAGACCCACCTGCTTCAGCTCAGCCCAGGTGTGGAGCTGGAAACCAGAGGCCGCTTAAGGGAGGTACCAGGGCCACTCCCCTTCTGACTTCTGACACAGTCCAGATCTGGGACAGGGCCACACCTGGGCAGGGCCATGCCCCCAGGGCAGATCACAGCCTATTGTAGAGGACAATCCCAAGGAGTGGAGAGACCTGAGATTCCCCACCTCCAGCAAACAACCTGACTGTGGTCCTCTCTGGGCCACAGCCCAGGGGCTGTTAGCCAAGCGCCGACCCACCACGTTTCTGAATAACAGATGAGATAAAGCTGCACACAGCTTTCTTTTTTTTTTCTTTTTCTCTTTTGGAGATAGGGTCTTGCTCTGTCACCCAGGCTGGAGTGCAGTGGTGCCATCATGGCTCACTCTAGCCTCTACCTCCCAGGCTCAAGCAATACTCCCACCTCAGCCCCTTGAGTAGCCGAGTAGCTGAGACTATAGGCATGCACCACCACACCTGGCTACATTGTTTTTCTTGAGATGGAGTCTCACTTTGTTGCCCATGCTGGAGTGCAGTGGAACAGTCTCGGCTCATTGCCACCTCTGCCTCCCAGGTTCAACCGATTCTCCTGCCTCAGCCTCCCAAGTAGCTGGGATTATTGGCACGAGCCTCCATGCCCAAAGTGCTGGGATTACAGGCATCATCCTCCACACGAAGCCTAATTTTTTTAATTTCATTTTTAGTAAGACAAGGTCTGTGTTGCCCAGGATGTTCTGGAACTCCTGGGCTCAAGGGATCCTCCTGCCTCAGCCTCCCAAAGTGCTGGGACTATAGGCATGAGCCACTTCACCTGGCCCATGGAGCTTTCTAGACTGTAAAATAATACACATATATGGTAATAAGAAACTCCTTAAGGACAGGGGCTTCGTCTCATGTGTCCCTGGAATCCTGGTACATCCTTACTAAGCACCTACTAAGTTTCAGGACTTTCTATACATTATTATATAAAATTGCTTTGTATCCATAATATCATTCATCCTCACCAAAACCCTGTGAGGGGCAATTATTTCTCCTGCATAGAAAAGGGCACCAAGGCTTGGGTTATAAAAAACTTGTCCAAGGACACTCTGCCAGTGAGTGATGGAGCTGAGATTTTGCTTTTCTCAATACCAAAGCTTGCTCTTTTTTTTTTTTTTTTTTTTGAGACAGAGTCTCACTCTTATCACCAAGGCTAGAGTGCAGTGGAGCGATCTCGGCTCACTGCAACCTCTGCCACCCGGGTTCAAGTAATTCTGCTGCCTCAGCCTCCCCAAGTAGCTGGGATTACAGGCACCTGCCACTGTGCCTAGATAATTTTTGTATTTTTAGTAGAGGTGGGGTTTCACCATCTTGGCCAGACTGGTCTCAGACTTCTGACCTCAAGATCCACCTGCCTCAGCCTCCCAAAGTGCTGGGATTACAGGCATGAGCCACTGCACCCGGCCCCAAAGCTCTTTCTACTCACTGGGCTGCCTCTTCAAAAGATGCTTAGGCCAGGTGCAGTGGCTGACACCTATAATCCCAGCCCTTTCAGAGGCCAAGGCAGAAGGATCAATTGAGGCCAGGAGTTCAAGACCAGCCTGGGCAACATGATGAAACCCCACCTCTAGAATAAATTTTTTTTTAATTAGCTGAGTGGCCAGGCACGGTGGCTCATGCCTGTAATCCCAGCACTTCGGGAGGCTGAGGTGCGAGGCCAGGACAAAGGCCAGGCCAGGCCAGGCCAGGCCAGAAAGCAAGGTGAAGCCAAAAGGCCAGGCCAGGCCCAAAGGCAAGGTCAGGCCATAAGTCAAGGCTAGGCAAAACAGCCAGGCCAACCAAGGCCAGAAGGCATGGTCAGGCCAAAAGGCAAGGCCAGGCCAGCACAGAAGGCAAGGCCAGGACAAAAGGCCAGGCCAGGCCAGAAGGCAAGGTGAAGCCAAAAGGCGAGGCCAGGCCAGAAGACCAAGCCAGTCCAAAAGGCCAGGTCAGTCCAGGCCAAAGGCCAAAGGCCATCCAAAGGCAAGGCCAGGCCAAAAGGCTAGGCCAGGCTGCGCCAGAATGCAAGGCCAGGCCAGAAAGGCCAGGCCAGGCCAAAAGGCCAGGCCAGTCCAGGCTAAAAGGCCAAAGGCCAGGCCAGTCCAGGCCAAAAGGCCATGCCCAGGCCCGAAGGCAAGGTCAGGCCATAAGGCAAGGCTAGGCAAAAGGCCATGCCAGCCAAGGTCAGAAGGCAACGTCAGGCCAAAAGGCCAGGCCAGGCCAGCACAGAAGGCAAGGCCAGGACACAAGACCAGGCTAGGCCAGCACAGAAAGCAAGGCCAGAACAAAAGGCCAGGCCAGGCCAGAAGGCCAGTCCAGGCCAAAATGCCAGGCCAATCCAGGCCAAAAGGCCAGACCAGACCAGGCCAGAAGACAAGGCCAGGCCAAAAGGCCAGGCCAGACCAGAAGGCAAGGCCAGGCCAAAAGGCGAGACCAGGCCAGGCCAGGCCAGAAGGCAACGCAAGGCCAAAAGGCCAAACCGGCCCCCCCACCCCACCAAACCCCAAACCCCCACCAAAGGAAGGCCAGGCCAACAGGCCAGACCAGGCCAAGAGTCCAGGCCAGGAGCCAAAACGACAGGTTTGGCTAGGGCCAGGCCAAAAGGCCAGGCCAGGCCAAAAAGGCAAGGCTAGGCCAAAATGCCAGGCCAGACCAGGCCAGAAGGCAAGGCCAGACCAAAAGACCATGTCAAGCCAAAAGGCCAGGTTGACCAGGCCAGGCCAGGCCAAAAGGACAGGCCAAACACCAAAAGGCCAGGCCAGGCCAAAAGGCCAGGCCAGACCAAAAGACCAGGCCAGTCCAAAAGGCCAGGTGTGGCCAGGCCAGGCCAAAAGCCAGGCTAGGCCAAAAAGCCAGGCCAGGCCAAAAGGCAAGATGAGGCCATAAGTCAAGGCCAGGCCAGAAGGCAAGACCAGGCTAGTCCAGGCCAAAGGCCAAAAGGCCAAAATGCCAGGCCAGTCCAGGCCAAAGGCCATGCCCGGCCAAAAGGCCATGCCAGGCCAAAAGGACAGGCCAGGCCAAAAGGCCAGGTTTGGCCAGGTCAGGCCAGGCTAAAAGGCCAGGTTTGGGCAGGCCAGGCCAGGTTTGGCCAAGCCAGGAAAGGCCAGAAGGCAAGACCAGGCTAAAAGACAAGGCCAGGCCAGGTGAGAAGGCAAGGCCAGGCCAAAAGGCAAGGCCAGGTCAGGGCAGAAGGCAAGGCCAGGCAAAAAGGCCGGGCCAGGCCAGGCTGGAAGGCAAAGCCAGGCCAGAGGCCAGGCAAGGCCAAAAGGCCAGGTTTGGCCAGGCCAGGCCAAAAGGCCAGGCCAGGCCTGATGGCAAGGTCAGGCCATAAGGGAAGGCTAGGCAAAATTGCTAGGCCAGCCAAGCCCAGAAGGCAAGGTTAGGCCAAAAGGCCAGGCCAGGCCAGGCCACCATAGACGGCAAGGTGAAGCCAAAAGGCCAGGCCAGGCCAGAATTCAAGGCCAGGCCAGAAGGCCAGGCCAGTCCAGGACAAAAGGCCAAAGTCCAGGCCAGGCCAGAAGGCAAGGCCAGGGTAAAGGCCAGGCCAGGCCAAAAGGCCATGCCAGGCCAGAAGGCAAGGCCAGGCCAAAAGGCCAGACCAGGCCAGGCCAGGACAGAAGGCAAGGCAAGGCCAAAGGCCAGGCCAAAAGGCCAGACCAGGCCAGGTGTCCAGGCCAGGAGAGGCCAAAAGGCCATACCAGGCCCTAAGGCAAGGCCAGGCCAGAAGGCAAGGCTAGAAAAAGGCCAGGCTAGCCAAGGCCAGAAGGCAAGGCCAGGCCAAAAGGCCAGGCCAGGCCTGAAGGCACGGTCAGGCCATAAAGCAAGGCTAGGCAAAAAGGCCAGGCCAGCCAAGGCCAGAAGGCAAGGTCAGGCCAAAAGGCCAGGCCAGGCCAGCACAGAAGGAAAGACAATGACAAAAGGCCAGGCCAGGCCAGCACAGAAGAAAAGACAATGACAAAAGGCCAGGCCAGGCCAGAAGGCAAGGTGAAGCCAAAAGGCCAGGCCAGGCAGGAAGACAAGTCCAGGCCAGAAGGCCAGGCCAGGACAAAGTCCAGGCCAGTCCAGGTCAAAAAGCCAGGCCAGGCCAAAAGGCCACGCTAGGCCAAAAGACCAGGCCAGGCCAGGCCAAAAGGGAAGGCCAGGCCAGAAGGCAAGGGAAGGTCAGGCCAAAAGACCATGCCAGGCCAAAAGACCAGGCCAGGACAGAAGGCAAGGCCAGGCCAAAAGGCCAGAAGGCAAGGCCAGGCCAAAAGGCCAGGCAAGGACAAAAGGTGAGGTTTGGCCAGGCCAGGTCAGGCCAGGAGACAAGGCCAGGCCAAAAAGCAAGGTGAGGCCATAAGTCAAGGCCAGGCCAGAAGGCCAAAATGCCAGGCCAGTCCAGGCCAAAAGGCCATGCCAGGCCAAAAGGACAGGCCAGGCCAAAAGGCCAGATTTGGCCAGGTCTAACTTACAGTGCAAGATAATTCAGTAACTGATGTCCCACTTTATTCAGAGCCCTATTGTTCTTATCAGAAGAGGAGAAGGCTACATTTGTGGGAGTGTTGTCATGTTCTCAGGCCAACTATTTTGAAATTTGGTATGTCACTGAGCTAATCTAGAACAAACCTCTCACCTCAGGCCAGAAGGGCATGACCTCCATTTGCTTCTCTGAGTAGTTTCCTCTGTTGACATTCCAAATCCCATCAATTGTGCAGCACTTTGGATTTCCTTCAGTTCTACAGGTCCACCTGGAAAGTGTAGTTGGCTGGTTGAGTCTCTCAAATGAGGAGCTACTGGGAGTACTCTTGGTAACAATCTTGATGTGAATGGATGTGAATGATACTTGGCTGTGTTAAGTGCCTTGTCTGCACCTTGCTTTTATCTCTACAGGTCCACCTGGAAAGTGTAGTTGGCTGGTTGAGTCTCTCAAATGAGGAGCTACTGGGAGTACTCTTGGTAACAATCTTGATGTGAATGGATGTGAATGATACTTGGCTGTGTTAAGTGCCTTGTCTGCACCTTGCTTTTATCTCTACGGACATGAAGTTGTTATTATTAATTTTTTTTTAAGTAGAGTTGGAGTCTCCTTATGTTTCCCAGGCTGGTCTTGAACTCCTGCCTTGGACTCCCAAAGTGCTAGGATTACAGGTGTGAGCCACCATGCCTGACCAGTGACATGAAATTTGTACCAAGAAATTTCCCTCCTTGCTTACACAGTACCACCCATTGATTCACCGTATCCAAAGCAGTTTACTTTGAATTGGCCAGTTCTTGTATATTCATTGGATCATTTCCTCCTTCCTAACCTTCCATATTTACCAAGAGCACTGGGGAGACTAATCCTTTTAGATAGTAGCTTTTTGATGCTCAAAACATCACATTTAAATTTAGTTTAAAAATTTTTAAATTTTATGTCAAAAAGAAGAAGTTGAGGAGTTGAGCGGGATTCTACCTTAGTCCCATTGTATAGAAAGGATCACCATTTTGATGCAGACATTATTTTTCACATTTCAGGTTTGACTTGTTCTTTTCAGAAGGCTAAAGGTGGAGGAATGGGGGCTGGGCCACTCCCTTTGAGCTCTCAGATATAGACAAGCTGTGTGAATGCATAGATGTAATCTTGCTGCAAATACTAATATAGTGGAGATGTGGTTTATGTTACCATCATGTTCCTCTAAAAAGTTTTTCTTACTCTTTTCAAGCCAGAATAGGATGAATTCATAATCAGATGCTGTCAGTTAGATCCAGCTGGTTTTGCTTATGGTCATGCTGCAGTTTGTTAGGAGAATAAGCAAGAATCAAGTTTTAAATCCTCCTCCGTCCCTTTCTTCTGGAGTCTTGATGGCCAGAGGTTTTTTTTTTTGTTTGTTTGTTTTTTTGTCTGCTTGTTACTGTTTTGTGGTGTTGAAAAGTGATTTAGCCGGGCACAGTGGTGTGTGCCTGTAGTCCCAGCTACTTGGGAGGCTGAGGTGGGAGGATTGCTTGAGCCTAGGAGTTCTGAGCTGTAGTGCGCTATGCCGATCGGGTGTCTGCACTAAGTTGGGCATCAATATGGTGACCTCCTGGGAGCAGGGGACCACCAGGTTGCCTAAGGAGGGGGTGAACCGGCCCAGGTCGGAAATGGAGCACGTCAAAACTCCCATGCTGATCAGTA
Organism: Ateles fusciceps; assembly: GCA_036589455.1. Taxonomy (NCBI): domain Eukaryota; kingdom Metazoa; phylum Chordata; class Mammalia; order Primates; family Atelidae; genus Ateles; species Ateles fusciceps. The sequence goes on along the minus strand of JAZHEH010002961.1, from coordinate 38,968 downwards.
GTGGGATCGCACCTGTGACTACCCACTGCACTCCAGCCTGGGCAACATAGCGAGACCCCCATCTCTTAAAATAAATAAAAAAGAAAGAAAAGTGTTTTAAACTTGAGATTAACTTAAACCCTTCCTTGACCTTATTGTTGCCTGTTCATTTTTGTGCCAAGGAAGTAGCTGCCCCAGTGTATGTCTTGCTTTCTCAGAGTCATTGTTGGAAGAGCAGAGAGATGCATCGAGCAGTCCCAGCTGTGTTTCATTCATTGCTTCTCTCTTCTCCTCAGGACCTGACAGAAGCCAGGGAAGAGTCCCTGGATTATGTCCAGACTTAGCACCTGTGATTGTTGGGGTGTGGATGGATGTATGCACGAGACAGAGAGAGAGTATGTGTGTGTGTGTGCATGCATGTGCATACACATGCACAGGTGCAAAGGAGTTGGGTTGCTACATGTTCTGACTGATGGAAATTTGATTCTGCCCTTGGGGTCTGCCTGTACAGTTACTCATTTCATTGTAATGATTTCACTCCTAACTGTGACATTTTTATCAAATGTGTGAATAAATACATCAAGATTGATACAAAAAAAAAAAAGACAAAAATTAGCCAGGCATGGTGACAGGCACCTATAATCCCAGTTACTCAGGAGGATGAGGAAAGAAAATCACTTGAATCCAGGAGGTGGAGGTTGCAGTGAGCCAAGATCACGCCACTGCACTCCAACCTGCACAACAGAGCAAGACCTTGTCTCAAGAAAACAAAAACAGATGCTTAATAATTCATGTCCACTGACATCAATTAGTTAATGTATCATTTGCTGAGGACAAATTATTACTACTGAAGAAACTCTAGGCAGGATATACATATTACATGGACAAGGGGGTCAGGGAGGGTGCCCTTAATTCCCTCCTCATTCCTCTGTGGACCTGGCTCCTTCACACCTCTCACATACAGATGCCTCTGCCTGGATCATGCTTCTTAACCCAGGAAAGCTTTTAGGGCCAGCCTAACCCATCACCTCCTCCAGGGAGCCCACCTTGACCACTGGGCTGGTGAGGGGCTATCTTGTGCTTCCCTCTGTCACATCCTGGCTCTCTCTGACTCTCCATCAACTTGAGGGCATCTGAGGACAGGTCTAGTCAGGCTCATCCCTGTGTCCCCAAAGTGTCAGACTCTGGCCCGCCCCAGACCATCACTGCTCAAATGTCACCTCCTACTTGCAAGACTGCCCCTGGGAATGGCAGGAGCACACAGGCCTGCAGCCAGGGAGCTGACAGAGGACCCAGCCAGCAGCACCATCTGTCCCTGGAGCCACGGGACTGAGCAGGCATAAGGCAGAGGTGTCAGTTCCTTGGCTCAACCAGGTCAGCCCAGGACAAGGAGAAAAGCCACAGCACCAAGGGCCCCTGTCCAGCTGGAGCTTGGGATCAGACAAGACTTTGAATTCTCGAACTAGACCAAAGTGGCTTCATATCACAGCCTTGGTTTTCTAACCTGTAAAGCCAGATAAAAGCCTTACAAAGCTGTTTGGAAGTTTAAGTATGCCTGACACTTAGTAGGTCCTCAACAGAAAAGCTTGCTTTCACTATCTCATCTGGCCAACTGACCCTGCCATTGAACCACTGGGAAAACTGAAGTTCACACACACACAAAAAGAAAGGAACAAATATTCACCATGGCCAATTATGTGCCAAGTTCTGCGTTTTCAACATCTCTAATCCTGACAACAATTTGGCATGATCTGCAGGAAGAGACCTGGTTCATATGAGGAAACTGATGCCCGCAGAGGTGAGCTGAGTTAGTGCCTCTAAGGCAGGACCCTTTTGGTCGTCCAGCTGAATGATGAGCAGCTCTCTGAAGGCTCCCAGGATGCCAGCTTGGCCCCGCTCCAGCCCAGGCACAGGTGAGGGGCAGTGGGCAGCCTCCCTCGACCCTGAGGTGTGTCGGGTGGGGTCAGCTCAGCCTGGGACCCCCGAATCTACACTGTCAGCGTGCAAAGGTGGGCAGAGGAGGCTGGGATGGGGTAGGCCCACGTGTAACAGTGAGGCTACTTTCTGGGTGCACAGAAGTTCCAGATACCCCCCTAGCCAAGACAAGGGCTGGAAAGGGGGGCCCAGTCTAGCAGATGGGTGCTCTGAGTCTCCTGCCAGCTGTGCGAACCCAGGCACATCACCTCACTTCTCTGTGCCCCATCTGTCCTGGGGGCTGAGACTTTCACCCACCTCTCTGTTGTGAGGAGTCAGGGGGTGAATGGGGGAGACAGCTGTGCTTGCAGCACAGAGAAGAGGAACCATGATGATGTGCTTTCCTGGGTTGCTGAGCCCAGCGTGCAGGGACTGCATACCTTGGCACTAATCCTGGTGACCAGAGAGCGCTCATGGCTCTCACAGTCAGGTAGGCAGGACAACATGACTCACAGGGCTTGAAAGCCCAAACTCAGTCTGCAAGGCCTGGACACCCAGCCTGCAGGTCCTGGAAGCCTCCCTTCAGCCTCTTCCAGCTGTTCCCTTTGCTTCCTCCATTCCAAGTGGAGTGAGGAGTGAGCAACAGGGGCTGCTGGGCCCCTATTCAGCTGCTCAGATGCACCAAGCTTGCCCCAACCTTGGAGCCTGCAAACAGATGCTGTCCCCCTTGGAATGCTCTTTCCCTAGATCTTCCCCAGGCTGCCTTCTCAGCTGTTAGGTTTCTACTCAGCTGTCATCTGCTCAGAGAGCTCTCCCTTGACCCCCTTATTCTCTCACAGTCCCTTGTTCTCCAGACCGTCTCAATTTAATACCAGCAATGCTACTTACCAGTTGTGTGACCTCAGGCAAATTACTTAACCTGTCTGTATCAGTTTCATCTTTAATACAGGCACAATAATCTACTCCACAGAGTTGTTACAAGGAATAAATGAGTGAATGCAGGCATGGCATACAGCTAAAACTTGTATGTCATTTACTCTCATTACTGCTATTCATAGCACTTACTGCAGATTTGCACCATTGTTGATTGGAATACCTTCTCCCTATCTCTCCTGCACTAGCTGGCTTCAGCTCCAGGAGACAGGCTGCATCACAGGCCACAGCACACCCAGCACCTGCTACCTGTTAATCCCCCAGTTCAGTGAGTACCTGTGGAGGGAACAAGTGAAGGGTGTACCACATCCTGCGGAAACATCATTAACTCTAGGGACACGAAAGATGAGGACTCAAAGGGAAAATGATAGCTGAGCTGGGTTTTGAAGGATGAAGAAGAGCCCTCCACTGAACAAGGAAAAGTTGAAAGCTTTTCATGTAAGATCTGGAATAAACAAAGATGCCCACTTTCACCACTCATAGCCAACATAGTACTGGAAATCCTAGACAGAGCAATTAGGCAAGAGAGAAAAATGAAGGGCATCCAAATTGGAAAGGAGGAAGTCAAATTGTCCCTGTTTGCCGATGTCATAGCAAAGTTGCAGGATACAAAATCAACATACAAAAGTCAGCAGTCTTTCTATATACTAATAGCAAACTATCTGAAAAAGAAATCTGGAATGCAATCCCATTTACAATAGCTACCAAAAAAATAAAATACCTGAGAAGAAATTTAACCAAGGAGGTTAAAGGCCAGGAGTGGTGGCTCATGCCTGTAATTCCAGCTACTCAGGAGGCTGAGGTGGGGGGGATTGCTTGAGCCCAAGCGTTTGAGACCAGCCTGGGCAACATAGCAAGACTCTATCTCTTAAAAAATAAATTTTCAGTGTACACATGGGTAGATAAAAAATAAAAATTTTTTAAATAAAAAAAATTAGCCAGGTGTGGTGGCACATGCCTGTAGTCTCAGTCTACTCGCTCTACTTAGGAGGCTGAGGTGGAAGGATCATTTGAGCCCAGGAATTCATAGCTGCAGTGAGCTATGATCATACCACTGCACTCCAACCTTGGCAACAGAGGGAAATACTGTCTCTTACAAAATAAAGAAGATAAAAGATCTCTACAATGAAGGCCAGGTGCAGTGGCTCCTGTCTGTAGTCCCAGCGCTTTGGGAGGCCGAAGTAGGTAGATCACTTGAGGTCAGGAGCTCAAGACCAGCCTGGCTAACATGGTGAAACTCTCTCTAATAAAAATATAAAAATTAGGCCAGGCGCGGTGACTCACGCCTGTAATCCCAGAACTTTGGGAGGCCAAGGCGGGCGTATCATGAGGTCAAGAGATCAAGACCATCCTGGCCAACATGGTGAAATGCCATCTCTACTAAAAATACAAAAAAAAAAATAGCTGGGCATGGTAGCAGGCGCCTATGGTTCCAGCTACTTGGGAGGCTGAGGCGGAGAATCACTTGAACCCAGGAGGTGGAGGTTGCAGTGAGCTGAGGAAGATCGCACCACTGCACTCCAGCCTGGGTGACACAGCAAGACTCAGTCTCAAGAAGAAAAAAAAGATCTCTACAATGAAAACTATAAAACATTAATGAAAGAAATTGAAGAAGATATAAATGAAAAGATCCCATGTTCATGGATCGGAAGAATTAATGTTAAAATGTCCATATTACTCAAAGTTATCTACAGATTCAATGTAATCCCCATCAAAGTGCCAATGACATTTTTCACAGAAATAGAAAAAACAAGCTAAAATTCATATGGAACCGTGAAAGACCCCAAATTGTCAAAGCAATCTTGAGCAAAAAGAACAGAGCCAGAGGATCATACTACCTGATTTCAAAATATACTACAAAGCTATATTAATGAAAACAGTATGGTACTGGGATAAAAACAAACACATAAACCAATGGAACAGAATGGAGAGCTCTAGAATAAATCTACACATTTACAGCCAACTGATTTTCAACAAAGGTGCTAGAACACACATTAGGGAAAGAACAGTCTATTCAATAATTGATGTTGGGAAAACTGGATACCCACATATAGAAAAATGAAATTAGACTGTTATCTCTCACTGTATAAAAATCAACTCAAAATGAATTAAAGACTTAAATGCAAGACCCCCCAAACTATGAAGCTGCTGGAAGAAAACATAGGGGAAACACTTCATGACATTGTGCTAGGTAAGAATTTTTGGATAAAGTCTCAAAAGCGCAGGCAACAAAAGCAAAAATAGATGTAATTTCTTTCTTTCTTTTTTTTTTTTTTTGAGATGAAGTTTTGTTCTTGTTGCCCAGGTTGGAGTGCAATGCTGTGATATTGGCTCACTGAAACCTCTGCTTCCCAGGTTCAAGTGATTCTCCTGCCTCAGCCTCCCAAGTAGCTGGGATTACAGGCATGAGTCACCATGCCTAGCTAATTTCGTATTTTTAGTAGAGACAGGGTTTCTCTATATTGGTCAGGTTGGTCTTGAACTCCCGACCTCAGGTTATCCACCCACTTCAGCCATCCAAAGTGCTGGGACTACAGGCGTGAGCCACTGCACCTGGCCGATGTGATTTCTTTATACTAAAGCAATTCTTCACAGCAAAGGAAACAATCAACAGAGTTAAGACACTACCTACAGAGCGGGAGAAAATATTTGCAAACTATACATCTGACAAGGGGTTAACACCCAAAATATACAAAAAACTAAAACAACTCAATAGCAAAAGTAAATAAATAAATAAATAATACTGGTAAAAGATCTGAATAGGCGTTTCTCAAAAGAAGATATACAGATGTCCAACAGGTATATGAAAAAAATGCTCAAAATCACTAATCATCATGGAAATGCAAATCAAAACCACAATGAAATAGCACCTCCCACCTGTCAGAATAGCTACCATCAATAAACCAGCAGACAATATGTGTTGGCAAGGGCTTGGGGGAAAGGCAACCCTTTGACACCGTTGACAGGAATGTAAACTGGTACAGTCATTGTGGAAAACAGTATGGAGGTCCTCAAAAAATATAAAAATAGAATTATGATCCAGCAGTCCCACTACTGGGTATATATCCAAAGGAAATGAAATCAGCATGTTGATGAGATACCTGCACTCCCATGTTTAATGCAGCACTCTTCACAATAGCCAAGATATGGAACCAACTAAGTGTCCACCAATGGATGAATGGATTTTTCAAATGTGGTACAAAACCGGGTGTGGGGGCTGAAACCTGCAATCCCAGCACTTTGGGAAACCAAGGGGAGAAGACAGCTTGAGGCCAGGAGTTCAAGATCAGCCTGGTCACCATAGAGAGAACCCATCTCTACCAAAACTTAAAAAAAAAAATAAAAAAGCTGGGCACAGTGGTACACACCTCTAACTCCCAGCTACTCAGGTGGCTGAGGCAGGAGGTTTGCTTGACCCAGGTGTTCAAGGCTACAGTGAGCCATAATTGCACCACTGTACTCCAGCCTGGGTGACAAAGCAGGACTCCATCTCAAAAAAATATATAGTGTCTATACACTATGGAATATTATTCAGCCATAAAAATAAAATAAAATCCTGCCATTTGCAGCAACATGGATGAACTTGGAGTATGTTTGTTTTCTTTGTCTTTGTTTTTGTTTTTGTGTGTGACAGGTCTGGTTCTTTTGCCCAGGCTGGAATGCAGTAACTTCAGCTCACAGAAGCCTCCACCTCTCAAGCTCAAGCCATCTTCCCACCTTAACCTTCCAAGTAACTGGGACTATAGGCCCATGCCATCACACCTGGCAATTTTTGTTTTTTTTTTCATATAGCTGAGGTTTTGCCATGTTACCCAGGCTTTCCTCGAAGTCCTGAGCTCAAGCGATCTGCCCATCTCAGCCTCTCAAAAGCACTGGGATTATGGGCATGAGTCATCACCCCTGGAATATGTTACGTTAAATGAAATCAGGGCCAGGCACAGAAGAGACAAATATCACATGACCTCACTCAAATGTGAATCTTAAAAAGTTGATTTCATGGACATAGAATATAATGCCGCCTTTAGAGGCAGGGGTTTTTAGGGGGGATGGAGAGATCTTGGTGAGAGGATGTGTAATTACAGATAGAAGGAATAAATTTCAAGAGACCTATTACACAGTGAGGGAATGTAATTCATGACAATATATTGTATTCTTGAAAATGCAGAGTGGCTGTTATGTACTATCACCAAAGAAATGAAAACTATGTGAGGTAATTCATTTGTTAGTTAGATTTAATCATAACATAATGTATACATACTGCAAAACATCATGTTATACATAATTAAAACAGAGAAGGTTATCCGTCCATTTAGAAAAAGAAATTTTTTTTTTGAGACAGAGTCTTGCTCTATTACCCAGGCTGGAGTGCAGTGGCGCAATCTTGGCTCACTGCAACCTCTACCTCCCAGGTTCAAGCAAGCACATTCAGCTTATTTTTGTGTTTTTAGTAGAGACGGGGTTTCTCCATGTTGGCCAGGCTGGTTTCAAACTCCTGACCTCAAGTGATCCACCCACCTCAGCCTCCTGATGTGCTGGAATTATAGGCATGAGTCACTATGCCCAGCCCATTTAAATTTTTTTTTTAATAAGGTAATCATTCCTTTATGCTATGCATGTTAAAATAAAATTTTGGAGAGAAAAAAAGAGTCCTCCAGATAGATTAAGAGTGGGCAGGGCGAGGTGGCCCACGCCTGTAATCCCAACACTTTGGGAGGCTGAGGCCGGTGGATCACCTGAGGTCAGGAGTTTGAGACCAGCCTGGCCAACATGGTGGCCCCCATCTCTACTAAAAATATAAAAATTAGCCAGGTGTGGTGGTGGGCACTTCTAATCCCAGCTATTAAGGAGACTGAGGCAAGAGAATCACTTGAATCAGGGCAGCCGAGGCTGCAGTGAGCCAAGATCATACCACTGCACTCCAGCCTGGGCAACAGAGTAAGACTGTCTCAAAAACAACAACAACAACAACAACAAACAGCCCCATCGCCATTTCTAGAGTAAGAAAAGCTTCTCAGTCCCACTGAGAGCTGACCTAGGCCAGGCTAGACCTCAGGCTGGGCAGAGGTTCCAGACTTCTCAGGATCCCTGCTCACCTCCCATGAGGGCACCAGTGGATCCCTGCTAGCTCAGGAATGTGAGACTCAGTGTCCAGTATAGACAGACATCTTGGATGGGGAAAGGAGAAGAGCTCTCCACTGGGAGAGACAAGGATTGAAGCTGGAGAGGGAAACCTTTCTGGCACCCAGCCATTCTCCCGGCCCAGAGCGTGGCAGAAGCTGGTCACTTCATTCAGTAGCCCACTCACTTGCTGGGTTCCCCAGGGGCAAGTAGGAGCCAGAGTCCTTGGATTCCAATGCTGACTGTGTCTACAGTGCCACAGGACACTGAAAAGGGCCGCCAGACACTCAAAGTGGGGCTTGTAGATTATCTAAGACCCCTTCTTCTGTTCCCAGTTTAGTCTCTAATAAAGACAGTTTGGTGGGGTTTGTTTTGTTTTTGTTTTTTGTTTTTTTGTGTGTTTTTTTTTGTTTGTTTTGAGATCACTCTGTCACCCAGGCTGGAGTGCAGTGGTGCCATCTCGGCTCACTGCAACCTCTGCCTGCTGGGTTCAAGTGATTCTCCTGCCTCAGCATTCTGAGTAGCTGGGATGACAGCCATGCACCACCACACCCGGATAATTTTTGTATTTTTGATAGAGGGGGGTTTCACCATGTTGGCCAGGCTGGTCTTGAACTCCTGGCCTCAACTGGATCTTGAGAGTCCAAGATCTGCCCATCTTGGCCTCCCAAACTGCTGGGATTACAGGCATGAGGCACCAAGCCCGGCTTGGTGGTTTTTTTGTTTGTTTGTTTTTGTTTTGAGACAAGGTCTCACTCTGTCTTCCAGGCTAGAGTACAGTGACATGATCTTGGCTCACTGTAGCCTCCACCTCCCAGGTGGGCTCAAGTGATCCTCCCCACCTCAGGTTCCCGAGTAGCTGGGTCTGCAGGTGCACACCACCATGCTCGGCTAATTTTTTTTTTGTATTTTTGGTAGAATCAGGGTTTCACCATGTTGGCCAGGCTGGTCTCAAACTCCTGAGCTCAAGCGATCCACCCACCTCAGCTTCCCAAAGTGCTGGGATGACAGGTGTGAGCCACCACGCCTGGCCAGGGATTGTTTGTTTGCTTGCTTGCTTTTCATTAAAAACAGTTTTGGTACCAAACCAGAAAACATTCTCAAACCCTCTTGTATTTCAGAAGAACTAAGGAATTCAAGACAAATCCAAAGAGATCTGCCATCTAGGCAATGGTGCAGAGGTGGCAATCAAGGCCAGAGTGTTCTTAGCTGACAGGAGGCCACCCGTTTCCTCCAGGGCCCAACATCCACTCCCAATACCCACTTCCACCCCCCAGACTCAACAGAGGCAGTGCAAGGAAGCTGAATGCCAGCTGTGCTTGGAGTCAGGATATGTGGGTTGGAGTTCCACATCTGCACCTTCATCTGGCTGAGCCTCAGGTTCCTTAAGAGCTCAGACTCTGGGGTCAAACTGCTGAGTTCAAATCCCAGCTCTGCCACTTCCTACTGGAGTGAGCTTGGGCAAGTCTCTTGCCCTCTGTGAGATTCCTAATCTGGGATACAGGGATGATGACTGTATCTACCTCATCGAGAACTGAGTGAGTTAATGTATGCAAAGAGTGTGACATGGTGCCTAGCATGGTCAGAGCTATGTAAAGATTTGTTACAATTGTTATCTCTGTAAAATGGTGTTAATGATATGCCCCTCCCCCAGCACATTTCCCCGAGTTACTGATGAGGGTTAATGGGGGAAAAAGTCATAAAGAGTGAAATATGACAGGGCACAAGAGAAGATATGAGCAGCCCCATCTGCCTGGGACACACGCTGCCCTGTGCTCAGGTGACAAGAGCAAGGGGCCCTGCTACTCAGATCCCACCCTTGGCCTCGATGCTGAAAAGCTGCCGGTCCTCATTCATTCATTAAGCATTCCCTGGCCTCTGGCCACACCTATCCCTGTGCTGGCTATACCAAGAGCAGCCTCGTGTTGCTCCCTGGCTGGTGGGAGGGTATGTATGTGCCAGTCTAGCACACAATCCAGTGTGAAAGAGGCTAACACAGTGCCATGAGAAATCTGGGAAGGACTTCCAGAGGAGGCAGCACCTGAGCTGAGACCTGATGGCTCAGAAGGAACCTGCTGGGGGAGACAAGTGCGGGGAGGTACAGGAAGGCTACGGGTAACTGGCAGAAGACACAGCAAGTACAACAGCCTGGAGAAGAGATCAAAGGTAGGACACGGAGGCTGAAGAGAGGAGCTCATGATGGCTGAGGCAGAGGCAGCAGAGGGGTGAGGATGGTGGAAGGAAAAGGGAGGTGTGGGCAGGAGCCAGAGTGCCAACAAGGATGTGAAAGTCATCCTTGGGTAACTGTCTGAGCAGGTTAGGAATCAGCACATATACCTTTTAGAAGCATCCCCTCCAGTGTGGAAAGTGGACTGAAGGGGACTGGACATGGGATGGGGAAACCAGAGGATGCTGAGTTGAGCAGTGGCTGTACAGATGGAGGGAGAGGATGGATAAGACATTTATTTGTTCCAGCCCCTTTAATAAAAGGCTTTTCCCCGAAAACATCCTCAGAGGTCAGCCACACTACACCCATTACAACCTCTGCCAGTCTGTCCTAAGCCCATCTCCATTGGCCCCTTCCATTGCTAGGCACTGCTGAGTTCTTGGGTATCAGCACCTAATCTCAGCTCCAAAGTGCAGGGAAAAGTTCTCTTCAAGGTTACTTTGCGGGACAGCTTTCCACAGTCCTCATGTGATCCCATGCTTGCTCACCCAAGGAGGTTCTGTTCCCTGAAAATGCCCACCTTGCCCTACCACACATACTCACATGCACACCTCACACCCTGTCACTCCCACCAGCTCTGTGCCTTTGGGCTCCTGAGCACTGAGCATGAAGCACCGCAAGGCCAGGGGAGCTCAGACGTCCCCCAAGAAACATGCACAGAACTCTGCAGGGAGAAACATACACTCGCTGGATAGAATTCCAAAGGCCAACAATTGCTGAAGGTGGTTCCACTCAACACAGCCAGCCCTCGGGGGATCTGAGAGCCCATGGGGCTTATTTGGGGATGGCTGCTGATAATAAAATAGCCCAGGGGCTCTGCGATTTCTCCTCCCAAAGACAGCTAGAAAATGGCCTGTGGAGAAGCCAGCTGTTATCACCCTGCTCCCACCTCTCTTCAGACTGCCCTCTGCCCCCCTTCTTCTAGGAGCCCTGCACAGAAACCTCCAGTGCCCACCCAGTGGAGAGGAAGGATGGGGCTGCCAGCTAGGCCACAGCCATGTCAAGGGGCCTGTGCCCACCCACTGGGCACCCAGCGCCAGCCAAACTCCAGGCACCCCAATCATCCTGCCAACAGTGTCTCTTTGTTCTGCGATCACTCCCAGGGAAGGGGGCTGGGGGGGTCCAGGTCCCCAATCACAGCCAGGTGACATGCAAAACAGGCAAAAGGGCCATGAGGCTTCCATCCATCCACAAGGGGTCAGGCTGGAAGGTGGCAGGAGGCCAAGAGCTGCCAGCAACTTCCCAGTGAGATGCCAGACCCACCTGCTAGGACTCTTCACCCCTGGGAGCACTGCCCACCAGCTCCTCAGCAACAGGACACAGGCATCCAGCAGTTGCTGGTGGAGGACAAGTCACACCCCTCACTTCCTTTAAATAGGCAGTGTGACTTTTCTAAAAGTGGCACCTACCAAATTCCCCCTGATGGCCACGCAGGCTTCAGCCCCTTGGGGCACCCACTCCAGCTTCTCTCCAGCCACCACCAACTGAGAGACCACCAGGGTTTTTCCTCTTCCTCTGCCTTCTGCCCAGAGGCTTGATCAGGAGGTCTTGACACTCACGTTGGACTTAGGACAGGACAGTACTTGGTGGCTAAGGAAAGCAGGAGGGTGGGAGGTGGGTGGGGTGGGGAAAGGATTTAAGCATGGGGGCCAGGATGGACAAGTAGATGGAACATAATAGCATGCACCCCATAATAACCAAGCACCTGTAGTGTGCCAGGCATTGGGCTAGTTCTCCTCCAACCCCACTGGGAAGATACCTTGAAGGGTAGGTGGCATATCCCAGGTGGCACACCCAGTGAACACAGAGCCCTGCTGGGACAGGCCAGCCGGGTTCCAAGGCCACGGCCATCCCTCCATCCTTGGGGTTGCCGTGAGCTGAGATCACTTCAGCCTGGCAACAGAGCAAGATTCCACCTCAAAAAAAAAAAAAAAAAAAAAAAAAAAAAAGAAAGAAAGAAAAGAAAAGAAAGAAACAAAAAAAAAAGGTAACGGCCAAAAGCTCAACTATGTTTGCATCAACATAATAAGTTAGTTTCCTCCCACTATTAACAATTAGAAACTAAACAAATGTACAAATTAAGTGTTTCCTGTAATTGGACAACAGGTAGTATAGGGCTGTGATCCATGTGAGAAGGGAACAAATTACACGTGTCCTGCCACTGCCCAGCTTTCTTCCTGGAGATATTTTCAGTATCACTGTAGAGGAAAAGGAAGCCAAACAGAACACAGTGGCCACACTAAGTTGAGGGATCGGAGTTCATGGAGGCTTAGGTAGCTAGATTTTGGGGGGCAGGGAACTGGAGAGGAGAAGCCTACACAGATAAAAAGGTAGTAATTTTTCATAAAGATTTCTTTAAGTTCCTAGCTGACAACTAAGATGTGCATAAAGACTAAAATCCCATGCAGCTAGGAGGAGAGCAGTTAGTGGAGAGGTGTAAGCTGAACAATTTCCAGATGTGATAAAGAACTGGAACACAGGCAAGTTCTGATGATCCTGAGTGAGAAAACTCATTGAACACCTGGGGGGTACAAGACAGCCCATAGGTGGATGGCACCTTCCTGGCAGCAGGAATAAACTAGCTCTAGAATAACAGCTATTGTAAGACTTGACCTAAGTTCCTTTTAGATTCTGGATATTAACCCTTTGATAGGTGCATGGTTTACAAATATTTTCTCCCATTCTGTAGGTTGTCTGTTTACTTTGTTATCAGGATGAGAATGAAATCAGCCTCTTCGGTAGACTATTGGTATCCCAGAGTCTAATCATTTTTTTTGGCTGTGTAGACATTGCTTCATAATGTCAGGGAGCCCTTTCAACCAAGTTACCTTTGCTTCCCATTGACGTGGTTGTGTTCTGATCTCTGTTTTTTCTTAAGCTCTCCCAGATGAGGGGTGATTATTTGTTGCATAAATGAGGTCCCTTATTTTTTCTCCATCATGAGAAACTCCTATTCTCCCTACTGAAAGCAACATGTTGAAAGAAAAAATTGAGACAATATTAGAATATAACCCTTGCCATGTGGCCACCATGAGCAGCTTACCACATGGCTCACCAAGAAGTTTGATTAATTTCAGAGAAGTAGAGGTGTTTTTCTATGATGTGCTTTTTCTCTTAAAAGCACATCTGATTAAGTTTAGTCTAATCAAGATAATCTCTCTTATGAAAAACAGGAAGCCAATACATTATAACCTAATTACATAAAAAATGTCCCACCACAGTCACACATTCTCTCAGACACCAGAGAAAAGGTTTACACAGCAGGTGTGCACTGAAGTGGGAATGCTGAGGGTCATCTTAGAATTTTGCCCACCCAGCTGAATAGATTTCTAAAATAGACTTTCAGTTGCTTTTGTTGTCTTTCTAAGTAAACAAAGTTATCATCTGCAAATAACAATTTAACTGCTTTCCAATTTTATTCATCAAAATGATTATTCATTTTCAGGCTTATATTAAGTATTTCTCATTGATATTATATATTCACATGCATACATATATAACAATACAAATGCATCCATTTTTAATTTTTGTTAAATTTTAAAGAACAGATATTAAAGGTATCTTCTTTTCTGTTTGAAAGTGTTTTTATGGTTGTATTCGAAAGTATCATCTCTGGAGTCAAAGTTGATTGTGTTTTAATACTGGCTGCTATTGTGAGCAAGTTATTTCTCTCTCTGGCTCTGTTTCTTTCTTTGTAAATTGAGGATAATAATAATGCCTTTGTTATTAAGTTACTGTATGTATTAGCCCATTCTCACACTGCCAGAAGGACATACCCAAGACTAGGTAACTTGTAATGGAAAGAGGTTAATTTGACTCACACTTCAGCATGGCTGGGAGGTCTAAGAGGACTTACAATCATAACAAAAGAGGAAACAAACACGTCCTTTTTTATATGGTGGCAGGAAGAGAAAACATGGGGGAAAAGCCCATTATAAAACCATCAAATCCTTCATGCATGCTGGCTCACACCTATAATCCCATCACTTTGGGAGGCCAAGGTGGGGGGATCAGGAGATCGGGAATTCAACACCAGCTTGGTCAACATGGTGAAACCTTTTGTATCTACTAAAGATACAAAAAGTTAGCCAGACATGGTGGCATACCTGTAGTCTCAGCTACTCGGGAGGTTGAGGCAGGAGAATCACTTGAACTCAGGAGGTGGAGGTTGAAGTGGCACCAAGATTGTGCCATTGCACTCCTGCCTGGGTGACAGGGCAAGACTCCATCAAAACAAACAAACAAACAAACAAACCAAAAAAACCCATCAGGTCTTATGTGAACTCAGTATCATGAGAACAGAATGAGGGTAACTGCCCACATGATTCAATTACCTCCTACCACGTGTCTCCCATGACACATAGGGATTATGGGAACTACAATTCATAATGAGATTTGGGTGTGGACACAGCTAGGCCATATCACTGTGTGAATAAAATTTATTAACACATGTATAGTATTGTGGTTAGTGCTCAGCACAAATTATCTATTATTAATGAGACATTTATATGCCGAGTTATGTTAATTCATGTTTTCACACAGATATTTTTCCATGAGTTTCCCAACTAATAGATGAGTTTTCCAACCAATAGATGAATATGTATTTAAGTTACAATTTTATTCTAAATGTGGTATATACATTTAGAATAATAGTATACACAATAGAATATTATACAGCCTTAAAAAGGGGGAGACAACATCAACTGAAAAAATGTGGATAAATTTAGAGGATATTTTGCTAAGTAAAATAAGCCAGAGACACAAAGAAAACTACTGCAGGATTTCATTTTTATGTGGAATCTAATAAAGTTGAAATAACAAAGTACATTGTGGAATAATTGGTTACCAAAGACTGTTGTTGATAAAAGAATGCAAAGTTTTACAGATAGGATAAATCGGTTTTGAGATCTATTGCACAGTAGGGTACCTACAGTCAATGATAATGTATTGTATATTTCAAAATAACTAACAGTAAGTTTTAATGTCTCACCCCAAAAAATTATAGGTAAGATGATAGATATGTTAGTTAACTTGACTTAATTATTCCATATTTTATACATATATCAAAACATTACACTGTACCCCATAAATGTATACAATTTTGATTTGTCAACCAAATATACTAGTAGTACATGTGTTTTTCTAAGAAAATTTAACAAATTGGGCAAGAGAAATAAATGTTTCTTCATATATTATAATTTAAGGAAAAATATACATATATTTTTTATTACACACAGCTTGCTTATTTAGTGATGTAGGTAAGTAAACTTTGATATCATGAGTAGTCTGAACCTACCACTCAATAATAAAATATGGTAATTATTATTGTTCAGAATAATATAATTTCTTTCACTTTCTTCTTTTTCTTTTCCTTCTTACTTTCTTCTGTCTTCCTTTTTTTTTTTTTTTTTTTTTGAGAAGAAGTTTCCTAGGCTGGAGTGCAATGGTGCGATCTTGGCTCACTGCTATCCCTGCTTCCTGTGTTTAAGTGATTCTCCTGCCTCAGCTTCCTGAGTAGCTGGAATTACAGGCATATGCCACCATGCCTGACCAATTTTGTATTTTGTGTAGAGATGGGGTTTCTCTGTGTTGGTCAGGTTGGTCTCGAACTCCCGACCTCAGCTGATCTGCCTGACTCAACCTCCTAAGGTGCTGGGATTACAGGCGTGAGCCGCCACAGCCAGCTTTATTTGAAAAGATAATACTTTAAAAGACAGACTCTAAAGCAACTGTTTAAAGTAAATTCTCTCAGGGTAAATGACTTTTTTCACTTATAGATAAAAGTTATGTAAATCTATACTTTTAACTACCTTTAAGTTTAACAAGTGAACATAAAAAATTAGTCAGCAAAAAGAATTTATTAAACAAGTAGATCAGAAAACAGTTTGCCTCTTTCTCTAATTTTAAAACAGAAAAAACTCAGCATTTAAGTGTTTATTATCTGGTGTTACTAGAGTGGTAAAGAGCAGTACAAGTTGAGGGAACTTCCTTTAGTATTTATATTCATACTGTATGAGAATATAGGAGAATCTGCCAAGGATAGTATTACAAATATCCATCGACTGTTACAGTCCCAAACTGACAATTAAAATGAACACAAATTACAGCCCCATGGTGTGGGCACCTTGTTGTTCCCAGGCTTAAATTGGTCCTGATCTAAAACATTTTACAAATAACCAGAGCTAATAATTTTCTGTACTCTCTTACTGTACAGCTGAAGAGTCAAGCACAGAGATGTCAAGAAACTGCCTCCAGGTCACACAGCCCATAAGTGGCAGAACCAGGATGCAATCAGGGACCACCAGATACCGAGTTTTAATATTAATCATTATGGCCAGTCCCCCTCAGGCAATTTTTTTTATTTAACATTTTTGCTTTGAATTTTCTAATTTAGTAGAAATAAAGCAGAATTTAAAAACAACTTTTTTGACACTTAGATCATATGTAAAACTTTATTTTTGGTTCAAAGTACTCATAATAAAGCCTAACACAAATACTTTGTTTGGTAACTGGTCTCTGACAACCTTATTCCTCTCAATACTTAAAAGAGTCACTAAAGGTACTTTGGAAAAATATCATTTATATTAAAAGCTAGAATGAGGCCGGGTGCAGTGGCTCAAACCTATAATTCTAGCACTTTGGGAGCCCAGGCAGGTGGATTACTTGAGGTCAGGAGTTCGAGACCAGGTTGGCCAACATAGTGAAACTCCATCTCTACTAAAAATACAAAAATTAGCTGGATGTGGTAGTGGGTGACTGTAATCCCAGCTACTTGGGAAGCTGATGCAGTACAATCACTTGAACCTGGGAGGTGGAAATTGCAGTGAGCCGAGATCACACCATTGCATTCCGTCCTGGGAAACAGAGCAAAACTCTGTCTGAAATAAGCTAGAAAAGCCTATTATTTTATTTAAAATTTGTGATCTAAATTTACAGCGCTATTTATTGATTGGTCTAAAGTTTCTGAAAGTTTTGAAAAGACTAATATAAGATTGCTTTTTCAGCCAGGCACAATGGCTCATTCCTGTAATCCCAACACTTTCAGAGGCTGGGGCATGTGGATCACAAAGTCAGGAGTTGGAGAACAGTTTGACCAACATGGTGAAACCCCGTCTCTACTGAAAATACAAAAATTAGCTGGGCATGGTGGCATGCACCTGTAATCTCAGATACTCAGGAGGCCGAGGCAGGAGAATTGCTTGAATCCGGGAGGCAGAAGTTGCAGTAGGCTAATATTGCACCACTACACTCCAGCCTGGGCAACAGAGCAAGACTCTGTCTCAAAAAAAATACTTTTCCATACAGAATGATTAAAGAATATTGTTTTCTTAGTGGTTAAAATGAAACAAATTCAAATTACTAATCAATCACTTACAATGTGGTTTTAAATCGTATTTAATGACCACATATGTAGTTTCTTTGAAGTCATTTTAACAACTTGCTTCTTCACTTCTGCTAAAAAAAATTAAAATTTATGTTACTAAAATCCTGTGAATTTTATTCTAATCTTAGTGATCATCTTAATGTATGCTTATGGTCATAGAAATCCTATTTGCTACTTACACTTAGAAGAGAAATAATTAGTTTGCAGTACACCAAATGGAAAATTGTTGCTCAAAATTGTAAGTGATTACAATATTAATACAATCTAGATAGAATATATATATATATATATATTCTGCATGTTCAAATTGTTTTAATTTATAATAATGTAGAAACTATAAAGATCTATAAAGAACTAAACAATGTATTGATGCATTTTCCTCATTTTTTTCTGTGCTGTTTTTGTTATTTAACTTGTCAGTAATAGCAGTAGAAACTCTGATATTTACCAGCATATTCTGGGTTCAGCAAAGCATGGGAGGAGCTGGCTTGGGGACCTTTATTTTCTGTTGCTGATGGCAATGTCATGGAAGACACTAAACATCAGGTGTTGTTACCTGTCACATGATTGGACACTCTTTGAACACAATAAACATCCTGGCATGAAAAAATAACTGAGCAAATGTTTTAATCCAAAAGCTGCCATCATCTCCAAAATTTTCCCAGAGAAAATGACCAAAATGTTGGTTACAGTTAGGTGACTAGCAATGGCAACTGTAGACTGTGAACCTCTCCTATGAAAAAAATTTATAAAATAATAGAAAAATCTCTCAAGATTGTAGCATTAAAATGAAAAAGAAATATTCTTTCAAATTTTAAATTCACAGAGCTCATTTTATTTGCAACATTCAACATTCACACTCAAAAGTACAAGATTCTGCATGAAAACATAAGTTGTGCTATAAATATATCATACAATTACATTTAATGATATCCTTTCATATTAACTCTCCCATAAATTTAATTTCTAAGACATATTTTCTAACAAATTTTGTGTATGCTACACTTTGTCTTAGAATCTAATAAAACATTTTTTTACCAAGACAAACAGTGCTACCTGATTTAAACTTCTTACCTGTGGACACTGTATGCCTTTTATCTCAATGAACTGATATGGTAGTACATTGAGAAGCTATAAACAAGCTCACACTTCCAAGTTTAACACAGTTTTTTAATGTTAAAAAATTCCAAACTTCTCATCAGAACCTACAAAGTCCTGTCTGAAATGACATGGCACAGAGAACAGTGAGAAAACTGTAGCCATAACAGAGAAAAAAGGGGAAGGACTGTGATGAATACATCATTGTGATAAACATAAAAACACGCAAAACAAAAGATAATGAGAAAATTTTAAAAGCAGAATTTGTATTTAAATTCAGAGAGGCCATTTTGCAGCCTGGGAACAGATGTCCTTGGTATATGCAGAATCAATGTGATTTTTTCTGACTGAGAGTTACAGAGAATCTCAAGCAGAAATAATTATGGCTAATTATAAAGCATCTGGTACACAAATAGCCCTATCTTATATTTGTGCAGTAGTCTCTTTTGTACTGCTTATAAATACTACCCAAGACTGGATAATTTATGATGAAAGGAAGTTTAATTGACTCACAGTTCCACATGGCTGGGAAGGCCTCAAGAACCTTACAATAATGGCAGAAGGTGAATGAGAAGCAGGTATCTTCATCACTAGGTGGCAGGAGAGAGGGACAGCAGAAAACATTACCACTTACAAACCATCCAATCTCATGAGAACTCACTCACTATCATAAAAACATCATCAGTAACATTCTGTCCCTGCTCCTTCCAAATCTCTTGCACTTTTTATATTTCAAAACAAAACACACTTTCCCAAAGTCTTAACTCATGTTAGCATTAACCCCAAAGTCTAAGCCCAAAGTCTCATTTGAGACAAGGCAAGTCCTTGCTACCTATGAGTCTTTATATCAAAAGCAAGTTGGTTACTTCCAAGAGACAATGGGGGTATAGGCATTAGATAAATTCTCCCATTTCAAATGAGAGACATTGGCCAAAACCAAGGAGCTACAGGCTCTATGCAATGGGGCAGTCATTAAATCTTAAAGCTCTGAGATGATCTCATTTGACACCATGTCTCACATCTGGGACAAGCTGATGCAAGGGTTGGGCCCTCATGGCTGTGGGCGGCTCCTTCATAGACTGGAATTGAGCACCTGTTGCTTTTCCAGATACACAGTGCAAGCTCATGGTGGATTTGTCATTCTGGGGCCTGGAGTATAGTGGCCTTCTCACAACTCCAGTAGGCAGCTTCAGTGGGGGAGTCTGCATGAGGGCTCCAACCCCATGTTTCTTTTCCGCATTGCCGTAGTCAACACATGGAAGTCACCAACGCTTGAGGATTACACTTTCTGAAGAAATAAGCCAAGTTTTTCCTTGGCTCCTTTTATCCACAGCTGGATCTGGAGCAGCTGGGAGGCAGGGCAAAAGTCCTGAGGCTTCATAAAGCAGTGGGGCCCTGGGCTTCAACCATGAAACCATTGTTTCCTCCTAGGACCCCTGTCCTGTAATGGAATGACCTGCCTCAGATCTTTGACATGACCTGAAGACATTTTCCCCATTGTCTTGGATGTTGACATTCGGCTCCTCTTTACTTCTGCAAATTTCTGCAGTAGCTTGAATTTATTTCCAAAAACTGGGGTTTTATTTTCTACCTCGTGGTCAGGCTGCAAATTTTCCAAACTTTTATGTTCTGCTGCCATTTTAAACAAGTTTCTCATCTCTACCTGAGATCACCTCAACCTGGACTTCATCATCCATACCACTATTAGCATTTTGGTCAAAAGCATTCAACAAGTCTCTAGGAAGTTCCAAACTTTCCCACATCTTTCTATCTTTTGTGAGCTCTCTAAACTGCTTCAATGTCTGCCTATTACCCAGTTCCAAAGTCATTTCCACATTTTCAATTATGTTTATAGCTGTGTCCCAAACCCCCAGTATTAATTTTCTGTATTAGTCTGTTTTCACACTACTATAAAGATACTACCAGAGTATGAGTAATTTATACAGAAATGAGGTTTAATTTACTCACAATTCTGCATGACTGGGGAGGTCTCAGAAAACATACAGTTATGTGCAAGGCAACAGAGAAACAAATACCTTCTTCAGTAGACAGCAGGAGAGTGGGAGAGCAGGAAAATACTGCCACTCATAAAACCATCAGATCTTTTGAGAACTCACTTACTATGACAACAGTCTGGGGGAAAATTACCCTTATGGTCCAATCACCTTCCACCAAGTCTCTCCCTTGACAAGTGGGGATTACAATTTGAGATAAGGTTTGCATGGGATAAGATTTTACAGTAATGAATTCAATAAAAGTCATAGAATTTAGATTTTTTTCTTTCAGAATTTCTAAGTTTTCCAGGTTTCTAGGTTACTATCCACCTTATTAAAATGATCTTTTCTGTTTTATATATTTTTTTTCTGAAAATGCACACCAACACACAAACACCCTCACTAGACACATAACTTTCTTACACTTGAGTTATATCTTTTTTTGTTGTTGTTTAGACAGTGTCTCATTCCATCACCAAGGCTGGAGTGCAGTGGCACCATCTTGGCTCACTGCAACCTCCACCTCCTGGGTTCAAGTGATTCTCCTGCCTCAGCCTCCCTAGTAGCTGTGACTACAGGCATGCATCCCCACACTCAGCTAATTTTCTTGTTATTTTTAGTAGAGATGGGATTTCACCATCTTGGACAGGCTAGTCTTGAACTCCTGACCTCAAATGATACACTCATCTCTGACTCTCAAAGTGTTGGGATTCCAGGTTTGAGCCACTAAGCTCAGCTGGTATATCTTTACAGGAATAAATTTGTATATGTAACTCTATGTAAATCAAAACTTAAAGTCTGTTTTTGTTTGTCAGCAGAGAGGTGACATGTATAAAAAAATACAAAAAACAAAACTGTTAAAATATTTAAGCTATACTCAGAAATGTATACATATTAATTATAATCATATAATTTTTATGATCATAAAAATGACCCTGCAGCTAATAATAATTCAGTTGGACATATTGAAATAACTAAAAGTGAATAATAGGATTGTCTGTAATAGAAAATATAAATACATGCTCGAGGTGATGAATACCTCATTTACTAGCTGTGATAATTAAATATTGTATGCCTGTGTTAAAATATCTCATATATGCCGTAAGTGTTTAGGAACATTCTCAATCCAGAAAAGTTAAAAAAAAAATGTAAGTAAGGTAAAAAAAGAATACAAATTTGACCCACAGGAACAAAATTCTTCAACTTATTTCCAATTTAAAAACACAGGCAGGCCAGTCCTGGTGAATCACGCCTGTAATCCCAGCACTTTGGGACTCTGAGGTGGGTGAATCACTTGAGGTCAGGAGTTCAAGACCAGCCTGGACAACATGGTAAAATCCCATTTCTATGAAAAACACAACAATTAGCTGGGCGTGGTGGCCCATGCCTATAATTCCAGCTACTTGGGAAGCTGAGACAAGAGAATCACTTGGACCCAGAAGGTGGATGTTGCAGTGAGCCAAGATCATGCCACTGCACTCCAGTCTGGGTAACAGAGCAAGATTCCATCTTAAAACAAACAAACGAACAAACAAACCACTGGCAACATAGAGCTTATTAGAGATGTCTTTCCCATACTTTAACAAATAGTATATTGTTACCATCTTTTACTTAGAACCTCAAGTAAGATGGAACACATTAAAGTGTATGGCAAATGAACACTTCATTCAAAGCACAATACTTTTAACACATTAAAAATGACTTTGTTTAATGAAAATTTGAGTTCACACACAACTTTTAAAAATTTTTAAATTTATTGCATTTTATTACATACAGGTACAACTGATAAAATAATTTACTAGTAACATGCAAAGCTTTTCCTTTCACTAGAATTCAGAATATTACTCTTAACATTCACCTTATACATCACTAAAACAATGTTATAAGTCAACCACAAAGAGCCTCTCCATTTAGATTTTGTTACGCATCTTACAACTTAATGTCCTTACTGTTCCATAGAAAATTTCCTGAATAACGGGCACCTAATAAAAAACAATTTCTCATATCTCTGATGCAACAATTGTTCAAATACTTTCACATAAACACTGGAAAGAAAGAATCAACATGAAGTAACTGGAGACTTGAGTTACATTATTATTTGCCTTTTAGAAAATCTATAATTTTTTACAGAAAAAGAAGCATAACTCAAATGTAACTATAAATCTCCAAAAAAAATCTGCTTCTTTAAAATACATATAGTGTTAGCATTGGATCTTTTTATACTCAACACTCTGAGTGTAATGCCTGAAGGTGCAGTGCCTTCATTCTTTCTACTGTGAATCCTCAATGGTATATATAGGTATAAACGTGTGTTTTCTAAACTGCAGTTTTTGATCAAATGTTTTCACACATTCATTTTATTTTTAGGTTTTCTCTCCAATATCAATTCTCTGATGTTCAACGAAGTTTGAGCATCTGCTTTCAGGTTTTTCCTTAATATAAAATGTGTACAATAAAAATCTGTAATACAAGTAAAGGCACCACAATCCTCTTTATGTTTGTAATGTTTGTCTTCAGAGTAAATAGTCTTTACTTTAAAGGCCTATGTTTTCTGAAAGGTCATTTTACAGT
This sequence comes from Ateles fusciceps, assembly GCA_036589455.1. Classification (NCBI taxonomy): domain Eukaryota; kingdom Metazoa; phylum Chordata; class Mammalia; order Primates; family Atelidae; genus Ateles; species Ateles fusciceps. The sequence goes on along the minus strand of JAZHEH010002961.1, from coordinate 15,750 downwards.
AATCACATTTATAATGTTTTTTTTTTTTTTTCTTAGAGTCTTGCTCTGTCACCCAGGCTGCAGTGTAGTGGCTCAATCTTGGCTCACTGCAATCTCTGCCTACTGGATTCAAGAATTTTCCTGCTCAGTCTCCCTTATAGCTGGGCTTCCAGGTGCACACCATAGAACCCTGCTAAATTTTGTATTTTGCAGTAGAGGGGATGAATTATTTTATGATTAGCAAGACCTGAAGACCACTTAAAAGCTTTGTCACATTCTTTTTTTAATATACATAGGATTTTATTTTGCACTGCTATAACAATTTCATTATAGACCAAGGAAGGAAAAGAAAAAAAGGATAAAACCACCACGCTGAGTAAATTACCAAAGCTTTTCTATTTTGCAACAGGATTTTCCATCTGATAGATTTATTGTCATATCCCCTTCAAAACAGACAAGATACTTACCATATTTTAAAGATTACAGAGGTTGCCACTTAAAGAAAAATTTTACACACTCACTGTATACCAAGGTTGAAAAACTGTCCTGCATGAAAAATATACTTAGAAATCATGTGAATAAAAGAAAAAAGAAAACATTATTGTGTTTAAGGAAAGATTAAAGTCCTCATCATGTGCTATCTAAATGTGGATACTCATTCTTCTTCGAGTCGCTAAGATGTAGAAATTTCTTGCTTCTTCCCTTTTCACTCATTATGCTATGTGTTTGGATTTTCCCAACAGTATTCATTAAGGCAAACAAATCCTTGTCTGAAGAGGTCTTAAGGAAATTGTGGACAATGCAAACTTTTGGCATTAAAACAGGTTAACATATACAAAGCCTTTAGTAATACGCATTAAGCATATTTTTCTTGGACTAGTGACAAGAAAAGATGAATATGCTTGTTAACAATGTCAAAAAGTTTAAAATTCAGTGTCCAAGCAATTCCTAACAATGCTTCTGTAGCTTAAAGCTCCAAACAGTATAGAATTTATGCAAATGCATTAAAAAATTCAAGCTTTGGCCAGGCACGGTGGCTCACGCCTGTAATCCCACTACTTTGGGAGGCCGAGGTGGGCAGATCAAGAGGTCAAGAGATTGAGATCATCCTGGCCAACATGGTGAAACCCCGTCTCTACTAAAAATACAAAAATTAGCCAAGTGTGGTGGTGCACACCTGTAGTCCCAACTACTCGGGAGGCTGAGGCAGGAGAATTGCTTGAACCTGGGAGGCGGAGGATGCGGTAAGCCAGTGTTGTGCCACTGCACTCCAGCCTGGCACCTTGCAATAGAGCAAGACTCTGTCTCAAAAAAAAAAAAAAAAAAAAGAATTCAAGCTTGGCAAATTGTACCCAAGCAGGTTATTAAACTATATATACAGAAAGTAAATGATAAATACAGAATTAAAAGAATCTGTCTGTTTCTTTATAGCCTTGAAAATTGACAAAGTTTTTGAGGACAGTTCTATAATATTAAACATTAGGTAACCACAGGTGTTGGGAAACCTAACTACACAAACCAATTTCAAATACTCAAGATGACTTTGTAGTGTGTAATACAATTCAGTTCATAGTTAAGGGCACAAGACAATATTTAACAAAAACAATCACATCAATTGACCTAGAAATAAAATGCAAATAGATGTGTATACAATCTTCAAAATCTGTCTTTTAAGTGAACATCAACCATTTATTCAAAGTTATGCAAGAATTTGAAGGATTAAAGTCTTCTGTGACATAAAGCCATTTCAAATAGTTTCATGTCTCAGCTGAGCAGGAGGAGAGAGGGTGAAAGAGTAAGTGAGTAGGCTCCATAAGGCAGCTAGACAGTAATTATAATGTAGATTGATTTGTATAATAAAACACAGTTTGAAAGGTTTTGTTACAGGGAGCATGGTCTGTTAAATATTTTTAAAATGTATTTTTCTAGATTAACTGCTGTAAATGAAAAGTCTAATGAAACTATAAGAGGTTTAGAGATTTTTTCATTGGAAATATGCATTTTGGTTTTTAATTTTTTTTTTTTTTTGGCATTCACTGGCATACTCTTATACCTCATTTTTAAAAATCAACTGAATCCAATGTTCCCTGTGGCAAATACACATTCCTCATTTCATACCTCACTTCATACCTCTCTTCCATGCCAACATTTCTCTGCCCCCAAGTACACTTTTTGTTTCTTCATCCATGTTTGAAAGTGAGTGATTTGTATGTGACCAGGAGTTTTTTTCTTAGAAATGCATTTATAATTTACAGATTGCCTTCCTTGGGAACAAGTATATTTTTGTATGATCTGTCTATAAACCCCTCACCTGAATTTTGTGGTAGAAATCCTGTATTTGTTGTTGTGAGTGTGTCAAATTGCTGACAAACCAAACTACTTGATAGCTAAAGCTGATTGTTTTGGGTGGGGAGAAAAAGCCCTAAATCAGAGTGTTTATATTTGCCTAAAGATGTCCTTAATAACACAATATGCTTTAGATCTTGCTTATATAGTGATTGTACACCAGGAAAACAGTTAGACTCAAGTCAGTGATGTTCTTGCTCTTGGTGTTCATGAACATATATCAAAGATTAAAATTGTTCTGTGTTTCTTGTGTCAAGGTACGTGTGTGTGTGTGTGTGTGTGTGTGTGTGTGTGTGTGTGTGAAGTCTTAAATGTTTTATTTGTTCACAGTAATCTGTTTATTTTAGTATTGTATGTCCAGTGAGATTAATGTCTTGTGTTTTCATCCTTTGTGAATTAAAAGTTCTCACTTGTTTTGTAATAACAAAACCAGTAATATTTTCCTGTCTTGACAGCTTGGTTTTATAGTAGAAAATATATTAAAAGCTGAAATAAATTATCAGTGGAATTAAAGAAGATTTTTTTTTTGGTTTGCTATCTTTAGAGCTATACTCTGTTGAAGTGATTCTCAGATGAATATTATGTCTGTTGTAACTTTGATAAGCATTCCACTTTTGTTATTTATTGGTGGTATCTTTTTTTAAAGTGTTAAATCTTGTGATTATTAAAATAAAGTGCCATGGTAATTTAAAGTGACAATGTGTATGAGAATTCCTTGTATAACAGATTAAAGAATTTGTAAACAGGGCAAATTTGCTGTAACTGAACACTTGGTCTAGGTGATGCCGGAATTTTACTCATTAGAAGTATACTCATGATTTTAAAAAATGATGAAATGGATCAGATACTATACTTTAAAATCCAAATATTCAAAACTGATTGCTTTCTTCTACCAACTTTTCTTCTAGGTCCTAAAAATATTAAGGGTTCCCAACATGAGAGAAATACAAGCCAATGTTATGTGACAAAATACACATTTGAGCTCCACAGAAATTAGTTCGAAAGAGATTTTTGAAAAATGAAGAAGGCAAAGTTCCAAATGGTTATACAGGAGTCTGCTCAGTTTCCTGGTCATTCACACAGGATTAATGCCGTACTTTAAATTAGAGCAACAAACTTGACTGTCCGTCCATGTATACAGGTAAGGGACAAAGGGTTCTGCAGCCAAGCGCTGCACTCCACTCCGCTGCCTGGTGGGTGTTGAGCATGAAGACCTCTCTCGCACCACCACTTCCACTTCAGTTCAGCTCTTTCATGTCTCCACCAGGAGGAATGGTTTCTTCCCATGCAGATCACATGGGATGGTGGATCTTACTCATGACAAACAGCTCACAGTACATGGTTTCTTCCCACACAGATCACATGGGATGGTGAATCTTACTTATGACAAACAGCTCATGGTACTGGTAATTTGGGAAGTTTTATTTACTGGAAAGTTTCTTTCAAGGGAACTCTTTTCTGCAAGACCAATAAATTTCTGTATTTTATTTTATTTTATTTTTTTGGTAAATTACAATTTACATTGGCACAAAAATCACATGGTGACTAATCTACTTTGCTCTGGGACAGTTAAAGAAAATGTTTTATCCTCACAAATCCAGTTAAGACTTCATTTTATTTCTAAAAGTTTAAGGAAGGTCTAGTCTACCAGTTTTAAAAATAGAAACCAGTTAAATTATATAAACATTATTTACATTAGTTTATAAAAATAGATTTGAGTTTAGGAAAAATTGAACAACTAGTAATTTTTATGTCAGTTATTAGGTATAATGAATTCCTTGATTTTTCAAGGCTGACCCTGTTTCCTTGGTTAACAATGTCAAGTTAGGCCCTACAGGAAAAATAATGTAAGGGATCCTTTATCTGTCTCCAACTAGGTAAGTTACTTACTAAAAGAAATTGTCACAAATTATTCCACAATTCTTATCATTGCAGTTGCTTCCATACTGTTCAAGTGCGAGCACCGTGTTTTTCAAACGTTAGCATGTCTAAGAATCATATTGAGGGCTTGCTAAGACACACTTTGATGCCCTCACTCCCAGAGCCTCTGATTCAGCAAGTCTAAGGTGGAGTTTGAGAATTTGCATTTCTAAATTGATATGAAATGCCAACAGTGCTACTGCTGATGATCCAGGAACTGGAGAACTTTTTTCTAGAGCTACAGGGTCAGCAATCCCTGCCCTTCCACCTGTACCGTATCCCAATCCACAGTAGGCCAGTGTACTAGTTAGTGACTGTATTGCTACAGCACACTAGCACATCACTACCCACTCGCCACCAGCAGGAGGCTCTGTTGCCATCTGACTAGAGAGTTCCGGAATCCTGTCCTAAAAGGCTACTCTCTAGGGCTACTTTTGCTTTTCGTTCCTTTTAAAATTTTTACTTTAAAAAAATTTTTATTTTATTATTAATATTTATTATTATTATCTTGAGATGGAGCCTCACTCTTTCGCCCAGGCTGGAGTGCAGTGGCGCGATATCAGCTCACTGCAACCTCCGCCATCAGGTTCAAGTGATTCTCTTGCCTCACCCTCCTGAGTAGCTGAGATTACAGGCACATGCCACCACTCCTGACTAATTTTTGTATTTTTTTATTCGGGACAGGAGGTGACCTGTCAAGTTGCTGCCGCACAGGTGAACGGTGGAGGCGGTGCCGGGGGCTGCCCTTGGAATGAGGCTGCATGCCACAAGCAGCACAGGACCCCGACAGTCCTGACCTCAGTACCTCCTTGAGCAGACCCTCCTGTTTGGGTCGGGTGGAGGAGGAGTGCGCTTCAGACCCTGAGGTGGGCACTCGGGACTGCTCTTCACATTGGATTCCGGATATGATGGCGTGGGCAGGGATCCGGTCCCATGGGGCTGGAGATTCAGTTTGGTGAGGTGTGACGGGGGTCGCTGGACCACAGAAATAAACCTGAGACTCTCGGGGAGAGTGTCAGTAGAACGTTTCCCGGCTCCATTCGCTGACTGCCCCCCCTTTGACCTGCGCCACCCACCAAGGGGCCCTGCCTTGGTCTCCAAGCAGAGGGGACTCCTGCTTCTCAGCACTGCTGTCCGCAAAAGGCAGGAACAACTACAAAGAGCCGAGCCCACTGTGCAGCAGAGGTGGCAACACTTGGAACTGGCCTCCCATGGGGCCAGATTAGGTGGAGAGAGTGTCTCAGAAGCTTTCTGGGGCACATCCCAGCTCGAAACGGATGTCCAGGAATGCCGCCGAGGATCCCCCAAGAAAGCAAAGCAGAAGCACGGCACACCTGCGACCACAGGAGGGCCTGTGCCAGAGTCCAAGCCTCCTTCAGGGATTCCCACCAGAGGAGCCAGGAGGAGCCCGCAAAGTGCAAACCGCCCCAACCCCCACACCGGGATCACTAACCGCCACCTGGCCTACACCCAGCTACCCCCCCAGTCTCTTTAGCTGCGTGAAATCCCTGGCAGCCAACAGGTTCAGTGCTGAGCGGCTGTCTCAGCTAGGAATAGGCAATGAGAGAGCCCTCAAGTCTGAGGAAACCACAGCAGTTGAAAGGAAACACAGCCTTGATGAGAAGATCAAGATCAAGGCCAGCCACGGCTGGCACCCTCTCATCCTATGAAAACCATACAGACATCTGATGGAATAAAGAGACCAAGGGTTTCCTTAGTGGTGGAACCTACGGGGCACGCAGGGATCCAGAAGCGTCAAAGCTATCCAGTCACTCAGAAATGTGAGTGTTGAGAAAGAAGCAGTTTCTTTGACATCTGTCAGAACGTGTCCTGTAGGTGGAGGCGCTGGACCCCCCTCCATACCTCAGCGGAATGTATCATCACCTTATCTGACCTTATGATTTCTTCACACATTCTCCGACATGGAAAGAAATCCGAAGAGGAAGAGGGGGTTCCCACTCACCCCCTGAAACTTCAGCTCCACAAGCCCTGGAATTAGAAGTAGGCTCAAAGGGGTCCTGAGGACAGGATGGCTAGGGTCCGTCCAGCCCTAGATGTGCCGCCGGCCCAAGGGCACTTGGAGGAGTTTGGTTTTGGGTGTGTTATGCCCCTCTTCTTTCTCGAGGAGTGACCCCCCCTCGGGATGGGCAGGTGATTAGGACACCTGCAGGTGGGAGCCAGGCCCCACTACACTGAGGCTTTAGAAAGTACCAGCAAAACAAAGAATAGAGGGCAGAGCCAAAGGCAGACCCACACCAGAAGGTAGGCAGACTACAGAGAAACGGCCCTGGAGCGCACTGGCCACACTCGTATCAGCATGTTGCATCCACACCCACACAAGTACACACTCAGAAACATACACGCATACACACACACACACAGGAAGACACACGGAGACATCCAACACTTGCATGGAAACACACACTGCCAGGTAGCTCCTGAGGCTGTGGGGTTCTACTCTCTGCCGGGAAGCCCCTCGGGGGAGAGAGCAGCCCTGCCACAGGCAGGCCATACCTGGAAATGCCAGCCGAGAGGGCTTTCAATGAGGAGTACCTTCACACTGTCTGGGCAGGCCTGAAGCATCGTGAGGATACCTGGGAATCGCCCTGGGCATCCTTGAAGCCCTGCTGGAACTTTTCTAAGCCTGGTTAGGCCTGCCGGATTCCTAAAATAGCAGGACCATGGCGATGATGCCCAAGAGGGAGGGCATTGCCCAACGCCGAGGCACTGCCACAGAGGTCCGCTGCTTTACCAAGCTGCTTAGACCGTTCCCCAGGCAACGGTGGCTGTCAGTGTGACGCGAGCCCTGGCTCAGCGCTGGCGCTTGTGTCAGGCTGCTTGCACATGCGCATTCACGTGCCCAGTTGAGAAGCCGCGAAGTTGGAGCTGTCCAGCCGCTGCCGCACAGGTGCACGGTGGAGGCGGTGCCAGGGGCGGCCCCTGAAAGGAGGCTGCATGCCGGAAGCAGTGCAGGACACCGGTGTTGACCTCAGTACCTCCTTGAGCCGACTTTCCTGTTCGGCTTGGCTGGTGGAGGAGCGCGCTTCAGACCGTGAGGTGGGCACTCGGGACTGCTTTTCCCATTGGATTCAGGATCAGATGTCGTGGGCAGGGTTCGGGTCCCATGGGGCTGGAGATTCAGTTTGGTGAGGTGTGGCGTGGGGGGTGATGGACCACAGAAACATACTTGAGACCCTTGGGGAGGGTGTCAGGAGAACGATCGCCGCCTCCAGGAGCTGACTGCCTCCCTTTGACCTGGGCCACCCATCAAGGGGCCCTGCCTTGGTCTCCAAGCCCAGGCACTCCTGCTTCTCAGCACTGTTGTGCGGAAAAGAAGGGGACAACCACAAGGAGGCAAGCCCAGTGTGCAGCAGAGGTGGCAGCACCTGGAACTGGCCTCTCATGGGGGGCAGATCAGGTGGACAGGGTGTCTCAGAAGCTTTCTGGGGTGAATCCAAGCCTGAGACGCTTGTCCAGGCATGCCGCTGAGAACCCCCAAGAAAGCCAAGCAGAAGCAGATAGCACTTGTGACCATAGGAGGGCCTGTGCTTCAGTTCAAGCCTTCTGGGTATTACCGCCAGAGGAGACAGGAGGATCCAGAAAAGTGCAAAGGGCCCCAATCCCCATACCAGGATCACTTCCCGCCACCTGGCCTGCACGCAGCCACCCCCCCAGTCTCCTTAGATGAACTCCCTGGCAACTAACAGAATCACTGCTGATAAAACCTGTAGGTCCTGCAGCAAAAAGACCTCAATCAATCTCATATTTTAAAAAAAAATTAGTCCTGATAAAAACATATAGGTTTAGTTCTACAGCAAAAAGTCTGCAATCAATCTCATATTTAAAAGAAAAGTAGTGCAACACAGTAGATACTCATAAAGTTTCAAATAACTATAGTTTCAAATCAATAATAAGAAGATCACAAGCTCTCTAAGTTTTTAACTACTCTTTCATAATCCTCAACTGCATCCTCAACCCTAAAGAAATGTTCCAGAATTAAATTGTTCGTTATAGATGATTGTTATTTTTTTCTTTATTTTTGATGTTTTATTTACTCCATTGTATTAGGTTTATGGTTGGGATTTCATTTTTGCCATACTGCAAAGTTATACTGCAGTCAGAATAATTCCTGTGTATCTCCTGAACTTGGAACTACTTACTACTTTATCCCATATTTTAGGAAAATTCAACTGCATGATAGCTGCCAAGTCATTCCACATAAACTACCTGAAAAACATTACGTAATTCTGAAACCAATACACATAACATTACCCCATTGCTCATATCCATCACCCAAAGTCTCTCCTCCCTTACCATCACCCTTCCCCATCCCCTAGAATTCACTGTATCTGCTTTTATTATCCATTGCATTTGTGTTTTTAGCATTTTATGTAAGTGTAATCAGGCAGTATACTCTTCCAGGGAGTTGACTTCTTCAGTTACATGTATTGTTTCTATATTACTTCATTTTGTTGGATCCAATGGTATTCCCTTTGACTAGCAGTATTCCATTCGCCACTTAAAATGATAATACATAGTCCTGTTTACTTGTTGATAGACATTTGGGTTGTCTTGCTCTCATGAATATTGTGTATAGTCTTTGCACTACATGTCCTTCATTCCCTTGGTAACAGAGCCATTATCATGCTCAACCATGGATATGTTCTGAGAAATGCAGTGCTGGGCAATTTTGTTAGAAAATATAAGGGTCTATTCTCTTAATAATTATATTCAAATAAGCTTTAGATGATATATGAAATGAAGATTTAAACACCACCAAATATTCACTCCAAGATGAAATAGATGATCTATAATTATTATATAAGATAAGAATGATGAAAGATATTGAATTTCTCCTGAAGAAAGCTCCAGTCCCAGATATCCTCCTAGGCTATATGGTATAGTCCATTACTCCTAGGCTGCAAACCTGTGCACGAGGAACTGGTACCGAATAAACTGCAGGCAGACTATAACAGCATATGAGAAGCATTTGCATATCTAAATGTAGAAATGGTATGGTTAAAAATACAGGTATAAAGCAGAAAAAAACATACATCTCATGCACACGGCACTCACCACCAGCGCAGCTTACAGGATTGCGAAGCATGAACGCGAAGGTGTAGCCTCACATCACTATAGACTCCATATAACACTGTATACTGAGGCCAACGCCAACTTAATTAAACAAGAAGGTAGGTGTGTCAGACATGTGCATCATGGCTACAACACCACCAGGCCACAGCACATTTTCATCTTCATCGTAATCTCCAGAACCACTACCTTGTGGTTCATTGTAGCTGAAATGTTATGCATGACTATCACTAAAAGTAAAATGGCCAAGTTTTATGCCAGGTAGATCCTTAGCTTTTAAGAAATTGCCTGTTTTCCAAAATGGCTGTGCATCAGAGTAATGCTCATAAATCGAGAGGAAATGTGTCTTCCTCTTAGCTTTTGAGAAGAGGGCTGCACAAATAGTACTACTTCTTTCTTAAATATTTCATGAATTCACCAGTGAGGACATCTGGGACTGGGGCTTTCTTTCATGGGAAAGTTTGAAAACTATAAATTCAATGCCTTTAACAGATATTTATCCTATATTAATTCATATCAGATTATTTCATCTTAGAGAGTTTTGGTAGTTTTTGTCTTTCAAGAAAAGCTTTCCATTTCATCTAAGATGTAAAAGTTATTGGAATATAATTGTCTACACATAGTCCTTATTCTTTTGGTATCTGTAGTGATCATATTTCTCATTCTTAATGTTGTAATTTGTGTCTTCTCTCTCTCTTTCCCATCAGTCTTGGCTAGAAATTTATCAATTTTATTGACCACAAAGAACCAGTTTTTAGTTCTTCATTTAACTTTTATATTATTTTTCTGTTTGTTTTATTTCCTCTTCTTTTGCTTGCTTTGGGTAAACTTTTGCTCTGTTTCTCAGGAGATGAGTTTATTGATTTGAGTCTTTTATCTTTTCAAATATAGGCATTCAGTGTTACAAATTTTCCTTTAAGTATTGCTTTGGTGCAGTCCACAAAGTTTTTATGTTGTCTTTTTATCTTCATTTAACAGGCTTCTTAATTTCTCTGTAAATTTTTTAAAATCTGTTACCCCATGGGTTATTTTAAAGTATTTATTTAGCTTATAAGTATTTGTGATATACAACTGTCTTTCTGTTACTGATTTCTAATTTAATAAAATTGTGGTCAGAGAATATATGTGTTGTAAGACTTGAATACTTTTAAATTTATTGCTGTTTTACAGCCCAGACTGAGAATCTATTGTGGCAAATATACTTGTGTACCTTTGAAAACAGTATGTCTCATGTTTTTGGGTGAAATGTTCTGTAGATGTCTATTTGGTTGATGCTATTGTTCTAGTATTCTGTATCCTTAGTCCTTGTCTGTCTTGTTGTATTAATTACTGAGAGAGTAGTAAAGAAATAGCATACTATAATTTTAATTTTTAAAAATATATTACTGTTCTATTAGTTTTTCCTCATGTATCTTGAAGCTCTTTTGTTAGGTGCATAAAAACTTGCAATCGTTATATCCTACTCATGGCTTGACTCTTTTATCATTTGAAATTACCATTATATCTGGTAACATACTTGATTCTTAGGTCTACTTTATATGATATTAATATAGCTTCAGCTTTTAAAAAATAGTATTAATATGGTGTATACTTTTTTATTATTTGAAGATAAATTAGGTTTATGTTTCTTGTAGGCAACATAGTGTTGAAACTATTTTTTTTTTTAATCCAGTCCTGATAATCTCTGTCTTTTAATTGGAGTGTTTGAACCATTTATATTAATGTGATTATTGATTTATTTGAGTTTATGCTTTATTTTGTTCCATCTTTTTCCCTTTTTTATCTTGCTGCCTTTTTTTGGGGGGGTTACATATTTCTATTAGTTCCTTTTATCTATTTTGTAGCCTTATTAGGAATAAGTGTTGATTATTTTAGTGATTGCATTGGGGTTTATAGTATACATCTTAACTTCTCATAGTCTACCTTTAAGTGATACTATAGATTTCATGCATAGCATAACAACCCTGCAACAACACACTAGCAATATGTAACCTGAACTGAAGCACACAACATAACATCACATTGTGAAAATGAAGTTCTGGAGCCCTCTCATTCATGGTGGAAAACAGTTTCCTCAAATAATCATCATATCAGAGGTCATGATGTATCTTTAGATATCAGCATTGCCAAGACCAGGGATATAGTTATTAGAGAAGCAGAGCTTACAGAAAGGCTCAGGTTTCATTCACACAGGAAATGAGAACTAGATAGGGTGGTGACTGTTTTGTTGTTAATCTTACCTAAGTGTTTTACTGAGGTGGTCCCCAAGACCACCTTCAGGATCAGCTTACTCCATGGGAGGGAACTCACAGAACTGGGAAGCTGTCAAATGTGTTGGATGGCATAATTATAGCAAAAGAATAGACACGCCAAAAATCAACAACTGGAAAAAGGCACATAGGGCAAAGTCCAGGGGCACACTCAGGCACAAGGACAAACTTTTAGTTGTGAAGTCAGTGAACAGAGCCAGATGGAGCAGAATGTGTGAGAACACTTGGAGAGACGAGTGTTAGGAGCTTGATTAAACTGTTGTGTGTTTGTTCCGAGGGTCTGGCATAGCATGGCGCATATGGATGTGGCTGCACCTTTGTCTCCAGCCCTTCGGAACAGATGGAGTCAATGACATGGCCCAAGGACCACCATTAGTCCAATTGCTGAGGCTGAGATGATTGTACACAGCCAAGGCTCTTAGGGGAATAAGCACACCTGGATCAGGTACAGAGCCCGAAGGAATGTGCAATTATCTTTAATCTGGGTATATAACAAACATTTCTTTGGTATGTGAAAAGTACACAATCAAGACTTGCTGTGTTGCCCTTGGAGTATTGTTTTTTGGTTTGCCACATCATTCTAGACAAAAACAAAAGCAAAGCACCTCAACAAGCGTTTTAGTATTAGAAGCAGATCATTGAGATGGATTCAGAGCAAGATCTTGTGTATAAGCTGATGTTCTGTCTGATGGAATCGAACAAATCCTGGTTCGAAGTTAAGTATGTTATAAAGCTCGTCAATCGGAGTTGCCATATAAGTTTATAAACAATTGCCAGAGCAGTTGTAGATATTTATTGGTTGAAAAATATTATCAGCAACTATAGGTGGTAAAGTAGGCTTATCTTTGCATTTAACATTTTGATAATGCGTAATTCATAACATAGTTCATGCTAGCCAGAAAACGCGCCAGATTATGCCTAATGCACTGCTGATGAATACCTCCTAGAATTTACTTTCAACAGGTTAGTCATGTTTGTCTGTATAGGAATGGTTGCTCAAGTTATTTAATTATTTCATAGAATTATTTATTTTTAAAAAATAATAAAATTTGAAAATACATTTGATTTTTAAATGTATTAATTTAGTTTTTAAAGTTACCCATCTGACAAAGGGCCAATATCCAGAATCTACAAAGAACTAAAGACATATACAAAGAAAAAACAAGCCCATTCAAAAGTGGGCAAAGGATATGAACAGACACTTTTCGAAAGAACACAGTATGAAGCCAACAAACATATGAAAAAATGCTCATCATCACTGGTCATTGGAGACATGCAAATCAAAACCACACTGAGATATCATCTCACGCCAATGAGAATGGCGATCATTAAAAAATCTGGAGAGAACAGATGGTCAGAAGAGGATGTGGAGAAATAGGACACTCTTATAGTTGGTGGGAGCAATACAGCAGCCAACCAATGCACCACACAACATTGTTAAATGTACACCATTTTTTAAGGCATGGCTATCATGACCAATGGGCTCAAAGCAGTGATATCCACCTAAATGAGTTGGTGTCATTCATAGTCATAGAAGACTAAAAGTTTGTGTATATAATTTAGAGTCCTATAATATATTCCCCCTCTTCAAGGAAGTTGCATTTCTGTTCTCTCATGATTATTGTCTCTGTAAAAAGTATTATTTATTTTGTCAAAAATTTAAAGAAAACTTTAAGTGCTAGCAATCAAGCTAAGTTCTCTATATATGATGTGTGTTAGGTACAGAAGACTACACTTATGGTGAGTCAGAACCTCAGATGTTTGCCCCTCCATTCTTGATATATCATTTCAGTTTTAATTCAATTCAATGTAATTACAACTGTAAAATTGTAAAGATCATGTTAGGAGAGGGAAGGTAATTTTGAAATCTCAATTCAATCTGTAAACCTCTCTGATTTAATGCTAAACTTCCCCTAAAATTAATTTCAGTAACAGAGGTAGAAAAGGAAGCATGAAAGCACCTACAATGTGGTAGGTAACTTAGCTTAAGAAATCAAAAACGAATTTTTGTACTTCTCGAGTCTATATCTTCATCATGCTCTACACTTTAAGTGTTCTCTTTAGGCTCTTCAAGGAGGGGAAGGGATAACACTTATCCTTTGATGAGATAATGTCTTTATTCTTCTTGTCTTCAGTAGCCAATCTGATGAAGTTGATTTTTATTTTGCAAATAACAAAGAAATGTGAATTTTGTAACACATCATTCAGATCATAATGACATGTCTGAATTTTTTTTTATTAGAAAGCGATGTAATATATTAAGAATAAGGTTTTATATAATTGAATATGTGTTTCTAAGGAGACTATCAGATAAGTTTTAACTTTTAAACCACTAAAACCTGGATACTATTTTTTTTCCCTGTGGCTGAGGGAGCTGCTATAAATGAGAATGAAACTACATGCTTCGGAAACTTAGATTTAACAAGGAGTGCTAAAATTCAACCTTGCATTAGTCATTATAATTTTTTGACACTGTCTTAATGTGTGAAGGAAGAATTGAACTCTAGAGCTAGAAGGGCATCATTCAAAGAGAAGATTGCCTTTCTGTATGACAGATATTAATATTAGATCATTTGCTTGGCCAGGAGCAGAGCTTATGAGGATATGGAAACCACACAATTTGGTTTGAGATTGAAAACCTTTCTTGCTACATTCTTCCTCTTCCTCTATACTTTGCCAATGAGTTAAAGAAATATGCCTGAGTATTAATTGGTTTTGCTGCTGTATTCCACACTTGCTACAGAAAGGTAATCCACTGAAATGCCTCGATTCAAATAAATGCATTTCTTTCTCCTCTCCTGGAGGCTTTGTAAACAAAACATTTTGTTTTATGTTATTCAGAAAATCCAACTTGTATAGAAACTGAGAAATTCCCTTATTTGCAGTGTCTTCCTAGCACACATATGTGCCTCAGCCAAACATAACTCAAAACAACCAGTTATTTTCCTTTAAGATAAAGAAGGTAGTTTATTTTGTATATTATTTTCACCATCAAAGCTTAAATTTAATTAAGTCAAGAATTGATATGATGCTGGTTCAGAATATATGCATGTTTTCCTCTCCAAAGTGCAGTTAATAATAACAGAGTGCAAGGGTAGGGAGTAGTTTTTAGGATATGTTGATTCTTTATTACATTGCCTCAGTCACTACGCTACAGACAGAGATAGATTGCAGTTCAGACTAATGAACCTGGAGCCCAACTGCCTGGGCTTAAAACCTGGCTTGAATATTTACTGGAGTTGCCATCTGGCACAACACACCTACCCTCGGAGGCATCAGCTTCCTCTCCTGTTACAGATAGACAATACAAAAACAACTTCTCCTTCTACAGTTACTTTCAAAATTAACTCAGCTAGTATTTCTATAACACACAGCCTTCACAATATTTGAAACATAAATAACTGTTCGTGTCGTACTACATATAGGTGAGCTTCTTTTCTTTGTAACTTTTCTCAAACTTCTGAAAGCATTTGAGTTTGTAAGTTCCTATTTAAGTGCTGACTTAAAATGATATTGACCTTGATGTCAAATAAAGAACCATTCTGATACTGCTGGTGTCTGTTGGGAGATAATCCTTCACGAGCTCTCCACCATTTCAGCATATGTTTCCAGCAGAAGCCTGACTGCCCTTTATTTTGATCTGCCCGGCAAGGATATTTTTGTAATGAGTAGCCTTTGAAGAGAAGAAAGGACAGGCACGCTTCCTACCCACTACAAAAGATTTGGTTTCCTGAGTCTTGGTGCTTCCTAGTCCTGGTCCATTATCTTCTTAATAAAGTGATTGCTTGCATTTACTGCATTTCACTATACATAAGGCACTATGGGGAGTGCTGTAAATATTTTTTATTAAAATTTGGCTAACTTGTAATTTAAAGTATTATCATCACCATCTATTATGTTGCCAAATGAAGCTTAAAGGAATTAACAGTGCATTCAAATCATAAGTTGTGGAGTTGGCTTGAATGTGAACTGGAGAATATGTTTAAC
Organism: Ateles fusciceps; assembly: GCA_036589455.1. NCBI lineage: Eukaryota > Metazoa > Chordata > Mammalia > Primates > Atelidae > Ateles > Ateles fusciceps. Next base: position 157 of record JAZHEH010002961.1, on the reverse strand, counting down.
AGGTCAGATATTATAAAACCTTGGATCTCTGAAGCCAAGTGTAGAACCGATGAAGCAATATGTAACTGAACCAAGTAGCCACATAAAACATTGCAATACGTAACTGAACCAAGTGCAACAGGACATAACATTGCCACATTGCTGAGGTGTGAGCTAC